>OZ026626.1:15026148-15031148 GCA_964020975.1 Hermodice carunculata | reverse complement strand
TACGTATATATAAAGACGGTTGTTAACTACCATTTTTTCCTTTTCCTTTTTGCTTATCTTTTGTATTTTCTGTCTTTTTTGGCCGCTTTTGGCACAACATTCTGCTTCGGACGTAAAATGTGTTATTCTTGCGTAAATGCAACTGGGGTGACCTGTTTCTATGTGCTTCCAGTTTTTTGTTAGCTTTTGTTAAGTGCCTGTTCTACATAACTGAATGAAAATGTTGTGAAGCGATTTTTGTTAATATGTTGAATATGAAAGAATATTAAGGTTATAACACGATGTAAACAATTTTGTATAGCTAGGCTATGTCCTTGTTTCCGCAGCGGACGATGAGAAAAGAATTGATAATGAGCGCTATATCGTTTTAATGCTTTTACACCAACATGATGAAACGTAAGTACTATTCCTCTTTGGGCAAACCTAAAATCGCATTTTGGCAGAGTGATTAGCACACGTTCTCCTGTCCCAATCATTCTCGTTTAAATGAAACACGATTAAATCAAAGTCCCATTATTCAAATGATACTCTTCCTTGATAAATTCAGACCAAGCATATGCTGAATATACTGGAAAGACATAAACATGTACACTTTATCTTTAAACAATAAATTTGATGTATAGTCGGGCTATATACGCATTGCTCTGTAAGTGCCACTTTAAACCAATTAAGTGTTATCATTTCTGAAATTAGGAAACTAAACTTAAAGAAGATCTTACCTGCAGCAGCATTCGCAACTTCAATCTGCGCTTTGAGCTTCCCTGCTTGTGGTAGAATATGGGGAGCTGTTTCTTCGATGCTGAAGATAAACTTGAAAAAATAGCAATACAACAGAGCAACAGTGAATCATGTGAGGTATCTAAACATCTCGCTTTGAGTTTACCCTGACATGACATGCACTTCAAAACAAGCTCCCGCCCCGATCTAGATCATTTGATCCCATAAACTGCAACTCACATATCGATTTCCTAAATGCAGAAACACTATATGCTATATATATATATATATATATATATATATATATATATATATATATATATATATATATATATATATATATATATATATATGCATATAAATGAAATGCTATTACTAAACAAACATAATGTAATATGAGATATTTCATAACATAAAATATAGTCTACGTTTAAGCTCTTTCATGTAATATTTTGAAACATTTGCAATGTCTCTCGCAGCAGATTTATCTTTTTGAGTATTAGCAATAGCTCACACATGTACTTTACTTATAACAGTAACAGCAAGCAGTATATGTACGTAGAAGTGATCGTTTGCAGGTTAAAACGTCTGACACCTAATGCCTTTGATGGGATACAGCCTGATTTACACCTTTGATAAAACTGCCTCGTAAAAATTAGGACACTGAGTATCAATATATGTGTGTATGTATGTTTGTATGTATATATGTATGTATGTATGTATGTATGTATGTATGTATGTATGTGTGCATGTATGTATGTATGCATATATGTATGATGTATATATGCATGTATATCTACATAAAATCATATATATATGTATAGATACACACACACACACACACACACACACATGTATATATATATATATATATATATATATATATATATATATATATATATATATATATATATATATATATATATATATATATATATATATATATATGTATATATTTATGTAGGTGACAAATTAAACATAGCAAGAGGAAAACCTGCATACCAGAAGACTACAAACCTAGCATTCGTAGCAAATCGTGCAGTGGATGGCAACCTTCATGTTCATCTTTTGAAAAGTGGTTGCTCACAGACTCTCGAATCGTATCCCGATCCTTGGTGGGCTGTAGATCTACAAGGAACATTTTCGATCGATATTGTACGCATACTTAACCGAGGAGACTGCTGTGGTGAGTCATTAATTAACGCTCCCGATGTTACTAGGGCCAGAAAAAAAAGCGAAACAGGTGGACGATTAGTCCTTTTGATTATTTGCACGTGTAAGTGGTTCAAAAGGAATGCTACTGCGTTCAGGACTTCATCCCACATACATGTCCCAGGTTTAACTTATGCATTGTATATTCCATGCACTGAACAGCCTGACAGCAAAGAAGTGTGCTAGAAGCTCTCTTGTGAAATTAGGGATTTCATGAATGTGTCCTACCCTCGCATTGCTGTGGGGAGACTATCGTCCTCCCAAGCAGAGGTCCGTCACTGCCCCCCCCCCAACCCAAATAGAATTCCATGCTTTAATTGTGAAAGCACGCATTTTACGCATAATTTTGAAGTTAAAAGCTTGTTGTGACCTTATCCGTATACTTCCGCAATGATTTAAAGTATGGTAAAGCACCACAACTGCTGCAATGTAGACCACGTTTAAATTTACTGCAGCAGCCGGAAAGAAGTGGAAGTGTTCTACCGATATGAGAACTCACGGGGGCAAACCATGCTGAGTTGCAAACTTATGCATGACTTGCAACAATGCCACAAGTATGAATGAACCAAACCACTTTGATTTAATTCAAAGGAACTTGCAAATGGTCTAAAAAAAAATGTTCATTTTACGCTTTTCCAAAAACGCAAGGTATTACTACAAGTTTACAGGAATGTGGCTAAAGTTCTCGGAGAGATAATATAATTGCAAATTACCATTGTAATCTCCATGGACCCACATTTTACGCAACAGGAACGTAGGTACAAGGGAATAAGTACATGAACTAAAAAAAATGGGGCAGGAGGTCTGGAGCAACCTAACTTGTATTGCTGTATCTTTTTTGCCTCTTCCGCAGGCGGCATTTCCTTCAAATGTCAACATTTCCTGTTGTGGTAAAGGTTTTAGGGGCACCTGGAAGTGTTTGAGGTAATTTCGAGGCCAAAAAAAAATGGTGTCGCACATGATTCATCTTTTCATTATAAAAAATAAATCCAAATTATAAAAAAATAATCAATTCGCTGGACCATTACCTGCTGAATAAACCTGACGTGGGTACAAGTATTTGTACTGACGCACAGACGAAAGCTTTGATACGCATGGCACATTTTCTTCTAGATTCTGTTTGCATATCTCGTGCTTCAATGACACACATTTTGTACCTTTTGTAGGGAAAAGGCTCCATGACGTTGATATATGGGTTAGCAAATTATTTTATTGTCACAACTTTTCCCTTCAAAACGCGGTGCACTTTGCTCATTATCAGGGGACAGTCGAGGAAGGAAAGTGGCTTAATCTGGTGTCAACCAATGAACGCATAGGACGATACGTCATCATCCAAATTGTTGGTCGTACTGAAACGCTCAGTTTATGTGAAGTTGAAGTGTTCAAAACGAGTACGTATGTTCATTCATAAGGGAGACTATCACAGCATCATAAAGCAATCAAAAAGTTCTTTATGTCCCACAAATTTTAAATAAATGCAAATAATACAAAACCATGGAAACACGAGCATTTTCTCACTAATTTGTTAACTTGAAGATGTTGAATTAATATTTTCTTGTAAGGCGACGTTGATATGGTTCACTAGGGACAGGTGATGACTGTGTAAGGGACATAACCCCCAGCCTGCAAGAGGCTGTCCCGAGCGGCATACTAAATATATGCCTGAACACAACAAAACGTAGAGCTTTCAAATGTGAAATAGCGTTTTTATATTTTACCAGATTGATGAGCTTGCTGTTGTAATTTTATACCAGAAGAATTGTGTTTTGCTTACGCCAGATAACGTGTGTAGGGGAATAAAATGTGATACGAACATCACACCGAGCTGGTCGTGAGTAACTTGCCACAAAAGTGGAGAGTCAAAACGAAGATGCGAGTTAAGGCGGACTGTGCATACTGAATTTTGCTTCAAATGTTCCAAAGTTATTCAGAGTAGGGTAACAGAGACGCTGACTAGTGATAAAAACTACTTGAATATACAGTATTTTATGTATAAAAGATCTGCACAAACAACACGAATGCACGAAAACATATACGGGCACTTCTACGAGTGATGAAATGTGCAAAAAAGAAAAAAAAATCAAGTAACGAAAACTTACAGAGAATCCACCTTAAAGTTTGAAAGTTCATTTATCACAAATCGAATGCATAACTGGCATGAACTCAGACTTTGAATGTCAGTGCCACTAACAACTGTTTGAAACTTTCCAGCACAAATATAGGTTACGAAAGTTAGGGATTGAGAAATACGCGTCTTCTCTCTAAAATATGTGCCGCTTCAACTGACGAAACTCGAGAGATAATCTTTGTGTATTCAGATTACAGATACGGTAACTCAATAACCTCGTAAGCATTTTGTATTTAACTGCATGAGTACGCAATTTACAAAATACTATGCAAAACAAATCTTCATCAAAGGGCGTCTTAATCAACATCATCATTTGTGGTTAATTTGCTTACGGCACAAAACTTGTTGACTTATACATTTCAAGTAAAAAAACTTCCACGAACCTAAGTACACGTATCAATTTACAGAGAACACGGAGACACCTACTCAGCTGTCTTTAAATTACTCGATGAACAACGTGCAAATCATCATAGTTAACTCTTAATGGCTTTGACCTCCTGGATGGTTGTTATTGTGACCCAAATATCTATTGGGAGATACAATATTCTAATCCATGAAGTGTTTTTTTTTTTCATAATTTACCAATTTCATTATTATTATTATTATTATTATTATTATTATTATTATTATTATTATTATTATTATTATTATTATTATTATTATTATTATTATCATTATCATTATCATTATCATTATCATTATCATTATCATTATCATTATCATCATCATCATTATCATTATCATTATCATTATCATTATTATTATTATTATTATTATTATTATTATTATTATTATTATTATGGTCTCAATAAGAATTATCTGACGAGATCATTAAATATATGTTAAAGTAAATGTCGTAAAGCGTCCACCTGCAAAACCAACACAGACAAACTTCCCATGTACACTTCTAGGACTTCACTTGACGGACGCAACCAAATTATTC
>OZ026626.1:14971148-15021148 GCA_964020975.1 Hermodice carunculata | reverse complement strand
TAAACAAGTGTAAAATCCATTCTTTACTGGCACATGACGGGGGCTTACTTGATAAAATCTTTCCCTTGGTGATATGGCTATTCTATTTCACCAAACAACAGTGGGTATACTACTAGTATGCTCTTTCCGCAACCCAAATTAAAGCCTCCTTCGAGGCTCAAGTGTCCAAACCAAACTAAACACACAAAGACAGGATAACCAATAAACCTGCCTTTAAGCTTATGATGTTTTTGTTTCCCAACTAATTATCCTACACCTAACAGTGTGCACAACCAAGACCGAATCTTCACTGTGTTGAAAGCGTTCGTTTTACAGAAGAAGAATGAACTCCTTCAATCATTTAGAGCAGTTTAAATGAACGTTAACGTAAAAATACTTGGGTACGATCGAAGGGACACATAATCTGTAGGGTAGAAAACTGCAGAATCTATGTTGTTATTTTTGTTTGTTTGTTTTTTTATTATGCAACCGGTAACATTAAGTATATATATATACGCATTGTATATTTTTACACGTACAGGTGGTTCATATTTGTTTTATTCTCAGACGTCAAGTGGTTACACAGATAAAATCAAACTACCCACTGACTATGGCAGATGTATTATTTGCAACAAGCAGAAGGTTTAAAAGTAATTTCAAGGTCAATTTCATAAGTAGGTCCATTGCACGTTTCATATCATTTTGACCAAGAAGAATTAATGAACAAAATTCAACTTATTTTGCTGATATCAACGAATTCACGAATGTTTACTAGAACAACTATCTGATATGTATATACATACATATATATATATATATATATATATATATATATATATATATATATATATATATATATATATATATATATATATATATATATATATATAGTATAAGGTATTTATGTTTTACATGTAGGTATACTTAACCATGAACGACATTGCACACTTGAAACCGATACTATCGATATTTGACAATTAGATTCAATCCATTCCCAGTTCGGTTTACGTATGGACGTTTGGTTCCGGACAAAGGGTAGCATACCGATAATTCTGGTATGATAGATTAACCTGCATAGCTTGTCCAAACTCAGCTAAGTACACTCCCATATTGAAACGAAAACAAAACAAAGTGATTGTTTTCTGAATAAAGAACGTACACGATACACACACATGCACACACACACACACACACACACACACACACACACACACATATATATATATATACATATGTAGGGGGATGTATCTTGCGCGCTTTGCCATTTTCATGCAAACCGCCATGGCTAATAATAGAACGCCATGGCATGCAAAATCTGTAAATATGATAAGCATATCGTCCCTGATATCCAAATCCCAACAAATTTTGCTTTCGGCTTCTATTAAACTACAGAACCGGATCTTCGGTTTGGCAGCCAATGTAAGTTTCGTCAATGTTCTACTGTAAATATATATATATATATATATATATATATATATATATATATATATATATATATATATATATATATATATATATATATATATATATGCAAATAGAATATATGCAAATAGAATATATATCGTGTGATTAATTCGAAATACAGACAACTCAGTAACCCAGTTATTTAGGAAGTTTATTATCGTCATTGTTATCCAGAAATATAGGCTTAGTTTTTCCAATATTTAAATATGTGTCACTGTTAACGCCTCCATCGTCAAGGTCATTTCAACGTTAGTTTTTCATATGGTAAAGCATGTGACTCCATTGTACCCATGCACATGGCTACATGCAGAACTACACGCGACATTTAGGCCATCTTTATTGCTTGTAGAAGAAAAACATTTGTATGAATAAGAAAGCTGTCGAACTATAGATCAATCGAAAGCATAAACATGCTGATTTGTGTCCCAAAAAATGACTTCTTGGTCAACTGAATGTCACTTGGCAGATATTTGATTACCCAGTGTGAAGAAAAGAACTTTACTAACTATCCATACCACATTTCAAAAAGTCTGCTGGTAAAATTATCTTGACTTCCTTCATAATTTGAACGGTATATTGTATCCAGCTGCGAATTTCGTTTCTGACAGAAATGGTTGTTATTTTTTCAAGGTCATTTCAAAGTCAAACTTAAGGATATCGTGATATGCATTTGAACAATATTCTGGTTATATATATTTTTTTTGGTAAAGTTAAACAGATAGACATGAAATATATACTGTTTATGAAGTGTAATGCTGTTGAACCTGTAAGCGGATAAACATAAGCAGCAAATCTAGCTCAAGGTTGCTGATAAGGGTGTCTACTGTAATTTAAGACATACCAACTTCAAGGTCAGCCAAACATGGAAAAAATGTCCGGGCAAGTGATCATACATCTGGACATTCTTTTTCAAATAATAGCAAAATGATCAAGAGGTACTCTGAGACAAGGTATGACCAAATGTTGGGTCCTTGGCCCCTGCACTAGAGTGGAACGACCAGGGTTATTTTGCTATTGAACCTGTACGAACCTTGCACTACAATTTGCAAACATTAAAACAGCTGATGTAATGAATCTTTATTGTTCAATTATTTGCACAACAAGAAGTAGTATTTTCTATGTACGTCAGATGCACGGTTTAACTAGATTTACAATTAAGGTATGTAATTACAACGTGAATAGAGTATAGGCAAAACTATTGCATCTAAGGCTTTATAATTCAAATATATGTGACACAGGGATAGACATACAGTAAAAATAGTGAATGCTGAAATAGATATAGGATGCTGAAGCACATTGACCTTTAACTATTTGAGAAACGTCTCTTACGTCCATCAATTGAAATGGACATATGTGTGCATATAGCTTGGTTTGTTTCAGCATTTGCACACATTATATTGACCCCTCTTCCATATTATGTAGTGCCTGCAAATGGGGAGCACAGATAAAACAAAGAAGTGGCTCAAAAATATTTAGAATATCAGCATTTAAAGATAATTCATTTGCCACTTGGGTCAAGTAGACAGTACAATAAAGATGGATGCGTTTTTAATTGTTAAGTATTAAATATAATCATTTGGATTTTTTAGAGAAAAATGGCATCTTTTCAAAAAACGAAAATTTATTGGTAACTTTATATTTCGCTCTGCAATATACTGGTATTAACGTAGCAGTAAAAAACTTATGGAATATTATGTTACGTATTCAAAACGTGTGGTCAAAGTGTTCAGTTTCTCACCAACAAACACTAAAACAGGCCCGACAACCAAAACTGTGTGAAGTTAGTACAAGTTGTTATGTATGCTTGACGATCCGACTTATTCCAAGGCAAAAACTAAATGACGATTGCCTACAAGTGACATGGAATATAGTAGCTCCATTTGGATGTAGAATAAAACTCTTTTTTCATCACATTAAAATTTACTATACTCCACATTGTCAATATGTATATCTAGATATTGAACAAATCTCTGAATATCAACACGGAGATAAATACTATCAAAAATATTGCGGGCGACTAAATCATGTAATCTTGCAGACTAATTTGAACAAGATTCGTGTACATTTTCGGCGCAAATCCTTATTCCACCCAGTTGGACAAGTCTTATACAGATATGACAGTTCTACAATAAATAACAAGACAACTGGTTCGTTTACCCACATTTATTTACCGACTGGTACAGTTCATTGCATAACTGCATGGTATCTGAGTAAGTATAACAATTTGTTTATCACGTTTACAACTCAAACGGGATGGAGAATCCGACAGAACATTCACGGTTCCCTGTACGCAGGTCTTTGCTCATGGTTAGCATTTTACGATGGGATATTCCCACATGCTACCACATTGTTTCATCTTAATTCTACGCGTCATACCCACTTGTATCATTTTGCTATTTTATACACATCTTCCGCCCATATCATACTATTCAAATCACAGTGTTTTGCAATTATTTCTCCTGTGAAATGTTTCATAGTTATAAACGGAAATTACTCCTCCGACATCGACGAAATTAACCAGGTTTTATTGCTAGAATACACAACTTACATTGGCAAATTTATTGCCAGTACATATGGAAACTCTCCAGTTTTGAAATTCTGGGAATTTAAAGCTCACCAAGGCAAACACATTCACCTTGTTATTTCCAGCTTAAAATGGGATGGAGACATCACCGGATTATGTAAACATGGAGGAATAATTATACTTGACATATTGCCATTCACAAGTTGGACCGATAGAACATTTACAACTGTTGGACCATATTGTGGTGGGTTCCAGAACATGTCAAAAATAAACCAAGAAGGAAGAGTCCCTCTAACATCTACCTCATCACGCCTTATTGTCTTTTATTATATATTTGAAATATATACCACATTCGAGTTTGCCATTGAAATTCATGACAGCCTTTTTAGGGGTTTTCCAAATCCATGCTCAAATTCTAAGAATATGTTTGAAGATAAAGAAATTAAATTCCAACGACTGACTGGTTACTCTTTTATCATGATGGTTAAGCACCGCCAATTTTACTTGATATCTGTGTACCCACATTCCGACCAACGGTGCAACATTTTTCTTATCAATAAAGCTTCAAAAGATGAAATATTACTCGACCTTCATGACAGTTCAAATTGTACATCATTCTGCAGATGTCGCTCACTCCTGCAAAAGTCCATACTGTTTGCAGAGTGCAACCCTGTACGTCATATAATTAGATCAACTTCGCTGTGGATTTACCTGGGCTCCCTGTATTCAGGTCATTCATGTGAAATGTTTGATTCACACTTTTTAGTCAAACTTGATTTACGTGCAAGTTGTAAGTTTGCAATCATCAATAATAGTACATACAGTATATCACCTTTGTTGAGCGAACTAAAATGTATGAACATCTTCATGAGACAGGCTACTCACACGGTATTCCTTTACATAGGATCGAGGGGTTTTATGATGGGAGCGGATTGCCGAAATTTCGATCTTGCTCCATTTCTCATGAGTATAATCCCATTAAACATTAAAAATTACACAGTCCGTGTATGGTGTATTGAAAAAGAAGGTAGAGTATCATACATGTTTGATGGAGTTAGCACAATACATTACAGACAGAATAGATATGCTGACATTTCAAACTACGTCATCAAAAAGGTGTGGAAGGTGCAAAATAATTCTCGCTTCGAATGGCACTTTACTCGCTGTAGTCCCAAATTTATCCTTACACCATACATATTCGAAATTATACAGCCTAATCAGCAGTGGTGCATGGAGTGTGGTTACAATATATCAATAAAGTCAGTAAAGGGGTACTTCAGAAGATTTGAAAATATTCAAGTTGGATACACATTAGCTAAGGGAGGCTATTTAGCGAAGGCAAGAATGTCCGTTGCTCAGGCTGCACTGTTAGATAATCTCCTATTTACCAAATGGGCCATCACGGGGGATCCAACCTTTTCCACTGCTGCCAAGAACTTAATACCAATCTTCAGTTTGAGATATGAAGTAAGGTGGAGCTGGCTGAATGCTTTCTATCATTGCCACAACGCAGACCAACACATGATATGTTTGCAAAAAGAAAGAACGTTTGCATTTTTAGCAGCTAACTTTTTCATGGATATGATGAAATCATCTATTTTATACCTTGGGTTAGTGGTGGTCCAAGTAAGTTTGCAATTTTCATTTCCTGGGCTATCAAATACACTTTTGATTCAGTGATCCATTTAAATGATAAAAATTGTGAAGGGCTGTGTGTTAATAATCATCCTACATCGCGAAATATATAGATTCCATAGAAAGAAAATGTACCATCCTGCTTTTCAGTCACAATAATGTATAGCCATATATTGGTTTATGGAAGAAGGCTAGAGTACTTGATATACATAGGTCGGTGATGTAATGCGACTCACTCATTTGATTTGTTTTTCTTTTAATTACTTTACTAACTGTGCAACTGTGTTTTAATGACAAAATATTTAAAAAACATGTTTTGAATTTCAACCAAACACACAATTCTCTTTGCATGGATCAGTGTTTGGATGATATACCAGCCAAACCTCGACTGTCGTGAAAATACATGATACACACAATTTTGCAGTTACTTATCATATAAGAATGGTCATTTTTATATCCAAATAATCGTGACGGGGCATGTTAATTGTATTTTTAGGGGTATAACCCGCAATGGATCAGTGGTGATCCACTCACATTCTCCGATTGGCAAGTCAATATAAAAATTACTGCAGGGATGCACCTCTTTCATCCGAAAAACAGAGAGGGTCAGTATCCATCTGTCTATAAATTTGGACCTAGAGGGATTTTCACAGATGGCTGTGGAGCCATGGTCATCAAGACAATATATGATTTTTCAAACTGGGTACTTATCAACTGTTCAATTCCTCAGGAAAATTCACTGGTTATTTGTGAAAAAAACATGAAGTTTAATGAGGAAAGCATGCGCAATCGTTCAGATATTTTAATAATTAACAATAAATACTGTCCCAAGTCTTGGAGTATGGTAGCCGGAAAATGCTTATTTCTACTGTTTGACAAAAACCCATCTAATATTTCAACGTCTCAGAAAAAGTGTATGCACTTCCAATCTGGAAGTATTGGAGAGTTTCCTTCTTACATGTTCACACAGGCAAATAATCTCAACCAGGATTTATACTTCAGTACGCATATGCCTGATTTTGAGGATAAGTATTGGAGTGGGACATGTGACCTTCCTATACTATCTCCATACAAACGTATATTCACAGGCTTTGGAAACAGGACTCAGAGAGAACTTTTTGATCTATTAGATGTTTGGAGCTGGTTTAACATAAAAGCGCGTGTATGGGTACGTTCAGGCTCCCACATATATCCTGTGTGCCCAGAAACATTTCAAATTTACCAAGTGAGGCCAGGTAGCTTTCTTCAGTCTGTATCATGCTTATTGGTCACCAAAGATCAGAATGTGCTTCCAATTTATGATTCACTATATAAAAACTATAAACATGTAAAGAAAGCAGAAGGGGTGATATGTGAAATCAAAGTATCTATCCTGATGCACCAGTGTTTCCCATGGCAATACAGATGCCAGGATGGAGTATGCATACTTCAGCACCACATCTGTGATGGGCATTCTGACTGCCAGGACTCGGCTTCCCTTGGGAGTGACGAGGCAAACTGCCCTGCTTTGTGTCATGAACGGAGCACTTATTCTTTAACTGACAAAAAATGGATACTATCCTGCTCCATTGGTGATGGAGTCTGTTCATACATGTATTTTCAGTGTGCATCGGGCATTTGTATTCCCATTTCGAAGGTTTGTGACGATTTCGGGGATTGTGACGATTTTTCTGATGAATTTTGTAGTAATAAACCAATCAATTTATATAGACATTTATCAAACATTTCGAAGAAGCCAGTCTTTAACGAGGGACCAATCAGATCAGTTGCAGAATTTCTGTTTGGGAGACTCCATCCTGCCAGCTGTAGTGATTTAAATTGGTTACCGTGCTCTGAGACGATCAATTCAAGGTGTTTTCATAGGTCTGAAGTATGTATTTATGATACTTTATATGATCAAATGTTAACATGCAAAACGGGTGCACATCTTCAGCATTGCGACAGAATCATTTGTGGAGGCATGTTTAAATGTCCAGTTTCATATTGCATTCCAATACGCAAAGTTTGTGACATGAATTGGGACTGCTCTGGTGGCTTTGAAGAATTGCACTGTATGGAATTATCATGCAAGTTATTGTTTCGCTGCAAACACCAGGCAACATGCCTTCATCCGAGAGATGTTTGTGATGGATTGGTTCAGTGCAAAAGTTCGGTCGATGATGAGCTGCTTTGTGAAGCAATGTGCCCTGCTGCTTGCATTTGCTCTGGATATGCAGCGAATTGTTCAAACAATTACAACAACACCATCCCACACTTCATGCAAAATGCTAGATCAATACTCTTTAGCAACAATATGTTGACGATTTGGAGAAACACTTTGAACGTATACATGTATGTATTCGCTTTAGACCTGAGTTGGAATTATTTGACAAAACTCAGGCATAGTTCATTCAAAATGTACCCTTCTTTAAGAAGGTTGAATCTGAATTACAACCGTCTTGCAGTATTAGAATATGGGTGTTTTATGGATACCAAAAAACTGCTCTCTTTAAAGCTATCTGGAAATTTTATTACAAGATTAAAATCATCTTTTCTCTTGGGTTTGTCAAATTTACGCCATTTGTATTTAAGTTCGTCAAATATTAATTTCATTGAGTTGGGCGCATTTATGGGATCAAAGGACCTACATAGCATTGACCTTTCATTCAACACTTTATATTACATCCATGAAGAATCATTTGAAAGTGGAATTGCTCTTCATAAGTTGAATCTCTCTGGCACGGAAATCGCGTATGTTCAACCTAGCTTGTTTCAAAGGCTCAAATATCTTCATCACGTTTACACCAGTCAAGAAGGCTTGTGCTGTATTCAATGGATAGCTGACAAGTGCTACACACCCATAATCACTGGCAATACATGTATCCCCTTAATATCATGTTTTATACATAAGGTTTTTAATTGGGCCCTTTCAAGCACCTGCTTAATCTTCAACTTCCTGGTCGTTTTTAGTTTCATTAATAAAATTATAAGCAGGAGCAGGCTGATGAGAACATATTTAGCATTGTTTAATAGTTTGATACCAGTTTATATGATTATTATTGGGATTGGAGATTCAAAGTTTGGCAACCTTTTGCCATTATTTAAACGTATTTGGTGTGATAGTAATCTTTGCAAGGCCGCTTCAGCTGTCTCAATCATTGCTGTTGCTGGTTCGTCATATGTGATTTCACTTATAACGTTGGATTACATTATAAACCTGGTGTTAGTATTTAGAGTTAAAGCAATGTCAGTTACGTCCATAAAGCGGCTGACAGTTTTTCTATTTTTGGTTTTGTTATCCATTAGCATTCCTGTTTCTTTGTCACCTAAGGATGAAAACACGGGTTCCTGTGCACTGTGTTCTGTTCTATATGAAAAAGATTCTGATCGTCAACACGTTTTGAAATATTTCCTAATATTTTTTCACACTCTTGGGATTTTTTGGACCGTTATGGGGCATGCTATGTGTATTAATGCAGTTGTAAAGAGCAGCAACATATCTGATAGGTACAGGAAGAACAATGCAGCTTTATATTTACTTTTAGTGAATATGATCAGTTATACTTTGTCATACACTGGATTTTTGATTTCAGTAATATTGATTCCAACATTATCTCAAAGTTTTCAAGTTATCTTGATCATTTTTGTTTTCCCAGTTAGTGCTTTCTTAAATCCAATCTGTATGACCTTTGCGACCAGAGAATTTAGAACGTGGTTGGTATTTTCACGAGAAACTAAGTCTTACTCAAAAAGACCAAAGATAGTACAATAAAGGAACAAACAACTGTTTTCAGGACACAAATTTAAAGTATTTAGTTCAGCTTCCATTGTTTCACATACTGAGAATACTTATATTATTTCCGCAAGGCCATGGTATTTCAGGCCCATCAAACTTACTATACAGGTCCTGGTAGAATACCCCCCAAATGGCGTTCCATACAATGGCTCCCTGGGAGGACACAGAATGAGTTCGAAAGGTTTAGAAACATATGGACCATTTAATGCTACCTAAGGAAAATGCCAGCATCATTAATAACACAAAGCCTTTTGAAATTTACTCAACTGAACTACATTTTAAAGAATGGGCTATTCATATCAACATACTTAGTGCTATCAAAACATGTCCTCGATTCCAAAACGATACTAACTGACTTTCTGAGATTTCATGATACACAAATGCATGATACATTTGTTTTTAAATCATATATTACATTTTGTCTTATTGATTGAATTTATTATCAAGCCTATTGTTACGACTGAGTGAGATTTGAGAGAGAATAATCTGCTCTTTTCTTGATGTGACTGTCATTTGATTGCGTTCCTGTATAACCTGAGTAGGCATATGCCATATTCTGAATATACTTAATTTTGCTGAGATGACCAGTACTGGTGGAGAAAAGGGATTAGAATAATGATTCAGTGAATTATTATTATTATTATTATTATTATTATTATTATTATTATTATTATTATTATTATTATTATTATTATTAATATTATTAAATTATTATTATTATTATTATTATTATTATTATTATTATTATTATTATTATTATTATTAATATTAATATTATTATTATTATTATTATTTCATAGAAGTGGCTATACGTCGCTGTAGTGGGCACTCGGAATTGTATATTGGATGTATAAAAAAAAAAAAGAAAAAGGAAAACAGAAGTGATACTGAATATGTGTACACCGATTCATAATTCATGCCCCAATTAGCTATTTTCTGCTATAATGAGATGCGCTGGTGTAGAGAAAGCTGAACATTTCAAGCATAAGGGGTGTTCAAAATTGAATACTTAATAATTTTTAGTTGTTGATATTCGTGTGCAGTGTTCAGACGATGTAGCTACAAAATGCACAGCACAGGTTAATTCACTGCATTCATAAGAAATGTTTAAGTAACTGTTCCTATTCAGAAGACAAATGGACTAGATATATTGTGGTTCACTTTAAGTGACTGCTCAAGGTTGAACATAGAATGCTGACAAATATTCCAGACAGCAAAAGCTACGAGTGTAACAAACTGTGATACAGGAAGGATTAGGCACTAAAATAAGGACTGTTCTCCTGTTGGTTTACCGTACCATGGAGTTATGCCGTGGTACCATTACAAAGGATGTGATCATCAGAGGTAACGCTGGGAGAAAAAACACCATTGTCGTACTCCATGGAAACCATGGTGGATTTGCCATACCCAGCATGGGTTTTACAGCGTATTTATGTCATGTGAATGCAATGGTATTTCAGCAAGTGTTAAGAGTGTACAATGCACACGCTTCACTCCTAAAGTAATTAAAATTGTTATCTGAAGCATGTGTGGGGTGCTTGCCTATGGACTCGCGATTATGTGGATAAAGGTAAAATCCCCTTTGGACCCATTAGGGGATAATCTGAATGGATAACACGGTAGTCGAATAAACGCAATCTGGGTGGCAAATGAACCACGTTCTCCATTGGGGTACGACGATGATGCATACACGATTTGCCTATGCTTATGGTATTTATATTTTGGCTGTAGTATTAACGTTTTAAGTGTTTTGGACATATTCCTTACAATCACTAGTTGCGACCAAATGTTGTATTCAGGCTTTGAGGATTGTTCACTCCTAATTGTGTATAGCATGAAGTCATTAGGTGCTATCATGAGCAAAGCATCTTGCTGGATAGGAAAACTGTAAAGTACCCAAGGTTTAGGGAAAAGCCAGGTGAGCACAGGGGTCAAGGGTTCATTTTCTTTTATTTGCTGGTGGTTTTGTAATCTCATACACACAATGGAGAGGTGATAGATCTTCTACCATTAAAAATGTTATCTATGGCAGGCAAAGCTAACTAAAAGTCTTTTGGATTTATCGCAGCATAAAGTGGCCATAAAATGTGTTCCTTGTTCAATCACTTATTATTGCTTTATTGTTTCAGGCACTAAAAACATCAGATATTTTTTTCAGCTTGGAGCACCAGTTGTCAGGATGATTATATATAGTGTTTTCTTTGTAAGGTTTATTTAGAATTATTAATCACGATGTCTATACATTTTATGCTTGCAAGAATACTTTTGTTTTTATTATCTCAGCCGCCTTGTTAGCCAACTGAGCTTTTTTGAGGATCTGTCATCCATCGTCCGTTCGCTCGTCGTCCATCTGCCATCAGTGCACAATTCACATTTTCGACTTCTCCAAAACCGTCAGCCAGATCCACTTCAAACTTGGCGGGAATATGCCTTGGGTAAGTCTCTACCAACTTTGTTTAAATGGTCACCCTCCATTAATAGTTACTCTTTTTTTTTCAACGTTTTTTTCTTTTTTTTTTCTTTTTGGGGGGCTAGTCTTAAAAAGTCTTCTTCTCCAAACGCGTTCACCCAATTGCTTTGATATCGCAGAGGGACATTCCCGGGACTCCTAGTTCTTAATCTATTTACCAGGTGGCGCTGCCATTTTTTCCATTTTTTTTTTTCAGTGATTTTGTTATTTTTATTTTATTCTCAAGAACCGTCATTCAGGTTAAGCTAAAGCTTGGTGTTCAGGTTCCTGGTGGAAGGGTCAAATTAGTTGTCCACTAGGTGGCACTGCTGTGGATTCCTAGGTTTTTACGATTTTATTATTATTTTTTTAAATTCGGGTAATTGTCGATCAATGCAGCTTCCCTATTGATTACTATGCAAGTCAATGGACATCTAATGCTAATTCACATTGTTGACATCTATTCCAACACTGTCATCCAGATTGACTGCATGCTTGGTGACAATATACCTTGGCTGGGTTTCTATCAGGTAAGTTCAAATGGTCACACTCCACTAAGATTTGGATGTTTAATGTTTTTCTTTTTTTTTTTTTTTGCGGGGGGGTATCTTTTTATTGGACAAATCTTTGAAAAAATAAAAATATTATAGACAATGAGTTATCATCCAGCTGCACAATTACAAGTAGGCAGTTACCATAATTTGTACCATGGACTTTAGAGGTGCTATGTTAATAATTTCTAACATTAACCAGCAAGTTGACATTACTTCTGAGGTGTCCTTTAAACAGAAGTGCAGTTTACTATATCGATACAGTGTAATCTGTTCAAGTTTTACTTGGGGGGTTCCCTGAGTGATATTTCTAAATTATAAGGTACCATGTTCATCACAAATAAGCCGTATTCCTTATGTGCAATTTTCTGTGTAATTTTTCTATTGTTTATGATGCGTTTTTCAGCTTAAATGTGTTGCTTGAAAATAATACAATCTATACCCGTCTCATTTTTGTACATTATATTTTGTCTGCAGCACCAAATGTTTCGGTATAATGTCCAGGATAATATATAAATACCATTGAAGCCTAGGCTTTTCACATTTTGTACCCATCTTTCAACAGAATTTTTATGGGAAATATTTGCAGAACAAGTTTATTTTTATTTGATCTGAAAGGGACTTGTAATTTAATGCACTTTTTATATCTTCTTTTGCTGTAACATCAATTCATCAGGTATAATTGCAGGTGATATGTTCTACAGAATTAAGATTGAATGAAAGGTACAAGTCACAACTCTGCATCTTACACTTCTGAGGTACATTTTGGCAATAACATGAACTCGTGAAGTAGTTTAAGCATGCCATAAGGAAAATCTTCTTGTAGTAGCATATATCATTGAAGCCTGAACTGTTCACCTTCTGTTTCATCTTTCATATGGATATGCCTGGAATGTGTGCAGAACAAGTTTACATTCCCTGTAATAGGAAGAGCATTTGAAGCTTAATTAAAAACCGTTCCCCTCTTATTTGACATGGAGTTATGTGGTACTATTACATGAAATTTGTGAGGTATTTTTTTTTCTGAGATAGCATGAACCCATTAGGTATTTTGAACATATTCTTCTAAATCAATTGTAACAACCATATATTACATTTAAGTGGGGTAATATTCACATCTTGATTGTGTATAGCATAAAGCCTTTAGGTGCTATAATCAGGAAAGCATCCCGCTATGTAAAATACATAAGATTTGGGGAAAAGCTAAATGAGGGCAAGGGCTTTACTTTCATTTATTTGCCGGTTATTAATGAATCTGATACACACAATGGTGTTCTGGTGGGTCATAACGGATATTCACGGAACCTGACTGTCATTGAAAGCTAAATTATAGTCGGCAATAATTTTCACGGCAGTATATCTCAGATATGTTATTATTTCAAGCAATTATCATTGGCAAGTTACTATCAAAGACAAGCACAATTTGTTGATAGTTTTAAGTAGAGACCTTTAGAATGATTATATATGGCGTCTTTTTGATCAGGTTAAATGAAAGGTAAACATCAAAATGCCTATGCATTTTATGCTTGTGCTATTTACTTTGTTTTTGCATTAAGGTGACCTGTTAATTGACAGTCAGTTATTACCCGTTTGTAGAGTTTATGTCACTCAGAGCATTTTGCTCAAGCAAAACTTTAACAGATTACATTTTCTTCATTTAATTACACTGTACTTCATAGTAGAGAGAACTTGAAGAGGTGCCACGACCTGTAGCATTAACTTGCAAGTAGGCATTACTTGTTTAGTATTCTTCACAATGAAGTGCAGTTTTTTTAAGTGGATGCAATGTGCTGTATATGTGTTTATTCGAGCGGATAGTGTGAGTGATATAGGTCACTTGAAAGGCTCCTCATCCATCGCTAATAGATTATTTTTCCATTATGCGAATTTTTGTTTCCTGTTACCAGTGTTATAATTTTCCTTGTGGCCAGGTTGTGTATTGTTCTTGTTGTTTCTGAGGCATTCTTCAGAAAAAAGTGCAACGAAAAGTATACACTCCCTACCGGTTTCATATTGTTAGATTATTTTTGATACATTGCATTAACTATTAGATAGCCTGTTTATGTCAAATTTGATCAACTGATGATTCCCGTTGCTATTTGCTTCAAATTTATTTATGCAGAAGATTTAAGTATGATGTATCAACAGCCACCATAACTGAAATTAAATCTGTTCTATTAGTATAGACCTTTCATACCCTCTTTGGCTATAAACTTGTCAAGTGAAAGTGCATATTACAGTACGTCCTCCTGCAGTTAGGCTGAGCCAAAAGTATCCTAAAGTTCCTAAGGGTGGAATATTCCAACCTTAAAAAATTATCAAAATTAATACACACGTTTCTAGTCTTGATGTACAAACTCTTGTGGGATTTGTGTAAATGGTCCTGCCACATCACCCCAATATTAAGATTTGTGTTAGTGAATCATTGCACCAAAAATCTTAGTACAATAACATGTTACATTTTATGTATGTACCAGTTGAACCCTGCTGTATATTTGTCAATCAGTCTTTTCCCAAATTTCCTCCAATATCACTAATTTTCAATACGCATGTACACAAAATCTTAGAAGATATAATAAGTCTTGTCCGGCGTGTACGGATGTGGCATTTTATAATAAATACCAATTGTAAGCATTTTGTTGTATTGAATGTCTTTACCTACCTTTCAGATTTTTTTGGCTTGGAGCATTTGAGCTTTATGAAGATGGACTTGTGGTATATTTTGGATATATTATTAACAAAGATTTATTGCTGCAATATATCTTATTCAAGCTGAGTTGGACTGTTCACGTCTTGTTTTTACCTTTTAGGTGTACGAGGATATGTGCGGGGGATGTGTGCAGGACATTTTTACACCACTGTAATAGAAAATTGATTCCTCATTTCTGGAAAAAGCCAAGAAAGCAGAGTGATGAAAGACCCGTTTGGGGGCACTAAGTATACTTCTATGACAGTTAGGGCTAAATGATACCCTAAAATTCACAGGACCACATGCTATTTGGTTAAAATACAATAGAACTGTAATCACATCCAAGTTTACTAAGAGTCAATTCCAGGGCACACATAGTTAAAAAACAAGAACATTGTGATTCAGCTAGCAAACAAAGGTTCACCCATTGTAGAACAAAACAGGAATCCTAACTTTTAGGAAGCACACAGGCAGTTAAATGATGGTACATATTACAGGACCATAGAGGAAGACCCATCCCTAACACAAAAGGAAGAAATAGATGCATACATGACAAATCTCTTCGTGAATAAACTAACTAGTTCGGATACATTTAAATACACATATTTCAGTATCAGCATAATCATAGATTAATATACAAAACATTAGTGTAATTATCCCTTTAGATAATTATACAAATTATTGGTATAATTATGCATAAAAACCACCTTTAAGAGGGCTCAAGGAGTCTCAAGAGTGTCAGGGAGGGGAATATGTCCGTTTTGGTTTAGAAATGTGACATGTCTTCCTCTAGCTATTTTCAGGTAAACCGAGACAATGTTTCTATTCAAAGCCGAGACACCTTTATATATTTTGCCTTAAATGGCTGTGTCACTTGAAACAAAATGTTCAAATTTGTAATTACTGACTTTGCTATACCACATCTTTTCATTTTTTCCGCTTTGTTATAACATCAGTAGAACTGATCGAAACAGTTTTTTTATGTATTGACAACATTTTGATTAGCTACTAGGCCCACTGAGTAAACTATCTTGAATTAAGTGGTCTGTATAATATTTAGTAGGTCTATGTCCATAATTGTGTTAAAGATAATAGCTATTAATTGGAGAGTTGTCATATTTGAATTCAGCATGCAAATGATGTGCATGTTTTAATAAGAGGCAAAAATGTATGCATCTCACATTACCTGACGGACGTCTTTTAAGCAATTCAGGGAAAGTGATAATCACACTACATAATCGCGTGACATCACTAGTAACTTGCCAACATGTTTTGTTAATTACCAATTAAAAATTAACTTGTATAATACTCTTAACAAAAAACTACATTATGTGAATAGAATGTCTGACAACAGTTGCAGTAGGTCCTGTAAACAATGCTATGCAATAAATATTCTGATCCCATTTTTATTGTAAATAATTGGAATGGACTTTCTTCAAAATTGGCCCAAAAGGACTCGTTGCAGCCCTTCCTGTGCAGCCGAAAAAGTGCAGATCCTTCAGTACGCGAGCAAGTTAGAATCATGGTAATGATCTTCGTTTATAGATAAATGATGGCGCTAGCTATGGCACCATCTTGGTTTGCCTGATGTCTTCGTTTACCTGAATCTGCTGGAATTTTTTTTTTTTTTTGTCAAATGCAAAGACATCCGCCATGCAAAGGACAGCACAGATCTTTAACAGCTTAATGGAGGTTGCAAAATACTGAAAATCATAAGGATTACTTTTATTTTAATTCGTTCATTCCCTTCTCATATTTTTCACTGAAGATCAAAAGACCCTCGCAGGTTTTATCAGGTTTGGCCATAGAAATAAAGAAATATGACTGATGACCTTATTGCACCCTGTGTTTTAGTGGAAAATGTTTTACTTATAAAACCTTTCTAATGTATTTGAATATATAAATATATCAAATATTTTTTCCTGGAAGTAGCATAGCCTTAGGATCAAAAGGTCCTTCTGTTTTAAGAACCGTTGAAATAGAAGGTTCAAAGGGCCAAGAATATGTTGAATAATGTCCCTTTGAAACTATCATCTTTTGATTCCGTAGGATGATCACCCTAGTGATGAAAGCCTACTATTTTACAGTGGGGTCCACCTGTTAAAAAGCATTGTAATGACAAATCTATAATAGCCTTAGCCCTGACATTCTGTCACATATTGAAAGCACATTCTGCTTAAATTTCACTAAGCCTAATATTTTAATTTTCTCTCTGCATAAAAAACGTCATTAACAAGAGGCTATTGTGACAAAAGTGACGATCAAATCAGCCTTAGGAAAAAGGGCCCTTTTGCATTATATTTTAGCACTTCAAACAGCTGAATCTTTTCCCATTTTTGCAATATCATTATAACGTTCCCTTTACAGAAAGGAGATGGTATGCTCTACCAGCTGGTACTGTAGTTTCAGAATTGAAATTTTGTGAGCTGGCCCTTTATTAATTTACCATACATGTAGTCGTAACTAACCGTTCCAACGGTGGAAACCATAAATTTTGGCCATAAAAATGTTCCTGTCATTGAGGAAATGCTCGCAAGTTGCTACATTATGAGGATGTTCACGATACAGTGACTCAAAAGGATGTAGGGTCTTTAAAATTTTGTGAGTTAGGCCCTTTTGGTACTTAGCCTTTAATACATGTAAACCGAACTAACTGATCCAACGATGGAGAACACCATATAAGCCATGCAAATTTTCCGAAACAGTTACTCAAGGGGATGCAGCATACGATATTTGTGTATGCCAAGCCAAAACTATATGGTCTTCCACCTTACCTTACATTTCCCTCCCAACCAATAGTCATCCCCTAAGATGGACATACTCTTCAGAATGTTCAATTTGTGGGGTATTTCATGACAGTAGTCTGAACTTATGAGATAACCATTACCTGTGCAAAAACAGAAGCGCGCCCTACTACGTTATAAAGCAACTGTAAGTAAGATGTACCTACCAACATTAACTTGTCAGGTACAAATTGAACAACTCAATAAAGACTAAGCCATAAAATTAAGGGAACACGTACTTTACCTACTTATATCAGTATAACGATAGTAAAATTATATGCACGCATTCATTCTCAACCTAACTTGTGAGAATACCTTACATGCAATTGCTACCTTATAAGTCAAGACTAGCCATAAAATGCCTTGCAAGTTAAACAAATTTGCATAAATATGTATATATATACATATATATATGTATATATATATATATATATATATATATATATATATTTATTTGCAGCTTGGATAAAGAAAAAAAAATGTGCGATTATTGCACACAAAAAACGCTGTCAAATCTCAAGAAATACTCATCCCTGACAAACGAACATATAGATACAATTATATAGATATAGAACAATCAGAACATATATAAGTTAAAATAGTTATGAAACAAAATAAATGAATGGGTAAATTTGATCCAAAGTTGCAAGTGTACCATATTAGGGACCTCCATCCTTGCACAATTACATTTTGTACTTCTCAAAAACTGTCAGCAAACTTCTCTCAAAACGTGTTGACAATGTAGCTTGGGAAGATTTCTACCAAGTTTAAACAAATGGTCAAGCTCCAGTGTTACGGTGATTTTTTTAATAATTTTTTTTTTTGGGGGGGGAGGGGGTCTTTTCGGGGGTAAAGTTTCCCCCACCCCCACCCCCCCAAAAAAAATATCTGAGAATCCACTTAGCCAATTACTTTGATTGCACACACGTATGCTTCTAAGGACTTGTAGTTTTCAAATTGTTTGCTGGGTGGTGCTTTAATATTTTTATATGTTTTAAAATTTCTTGTGTGTTTTGTCTCCTTTCGACTGCTCCAGAACTGTCACCCAGATTGAGCTTAAACTTCGTGAAAATGTTCCTTGTGGAAGCATGAAGCAAAGCTGTTCACTGGGTGGCATTGCTGTGGATTCCTGATGTTTGACGAATTGTCTTTAATTCGGATACTTATCAGTAAATTCACCATTCCGTTTGATTGTCATGTAAGAAATTGGACATTCCAATGTTAATTCACATTTTCGACGTCGATTGCCATGTAGGTTAATGGACATTCTAATGTTAATTCATATTTTCGCCTTCAATTGCCATGTAAGTCAATATTCATTCTAATGTTAATTCATATTTTCGACTTCTTTTTTTTTTTTTTTTTGTTCTTTATTTGGCAAATCTTGAACAATCATCTTCTCCGAACCGTCCAATAAACTGGTTTGATGTCATACATGAACAATACCAGTGACTTTTAGTCCCTAATTTGCTCATGAGGTAGTTCTGCAATGGTTGTCCGTTTTTCGTTATTGGTTGTGTGTTTTGCCATTTCCGACTGCATCCCAAAAACCATCACAGATGAAGCTAATACTTGGTGGATATGTTCCTTGTGAAAGGGAAAAAATTGTTTACAAGGCAGAATTGCTGTGGATTCCTGATTTTTAACGTTTTTTTTTAACAGTTCGGATACTTGTTGGTAAATGCACCTTTCCTATTGATTACTATGCAAGTGAGTGAGTATTGCTATGCTAATTCATACTTTTGACTTTTTCTCTGAAACCCTCAGCCAGATTGCTTTTAAACTTGGTGGAGATGTACATTGAGTAAATTTCAACAGGTATGTTCAAACGGTGTGCTCCAGTGATTTTTTGATTAATTTTGTGAATTTGTTTTGTTCTTTTATCGGACATATCTTTAAAACATCATCTCCAAAACCTCTCACCCAATTGCTTTGATATCACTTAGGACCACAGAAATGTGTCAAACGCCATAGAACAATGTTACTAGTAAAACAAACTTCAAAGAAGTCAAAAGGACTTCTGTGTGGCCAATACGATCCTCGCTGTGCATAGCATCCCAAAGAAGAACATAAATGGCTCAAACATAAAGGGATCTCTTTTATGTCTTTTATATCACGAGCAACTATACTATTCGATATCAATATTAAGACGAACTATGGGATTGAAGAATGTTTTGTTAATAGGGGAGTGGTCTTTGTGGATGATATATTTTGATTACGGATAGACAGGTTCTGCCAATTTGTTGTTTTAATATAGGAATGGTCTTTTAGGTGGTCTATATATATATATATATATATATGTATATATATATATATATATATATATATATATATATATATATATATATATATATATATATATATATATATATAACATATATTTTACTTGTGTATGCACAAAGAAATATGAAACTACAAAAAAAAAATAAAATAAAAATAAAAAAAAAAATATCAAAAACATAAAGGAACAAAAGAAGATCTTAACCATCCGACAGGCAAACAAAAGCGATACAAAGATATAACATGAGCTGAATTGAATGAAGCAAAATGGAATGACAAAAAATTGCAACAATAACATATTTTTTTGGGGGGGGGGCGGGGGGCGGGGGTGAAAGAAGCCTGGTGTCAAACTTGATAAATGTTCTCCTCCCAATAACTGTTGATATACTTTAAAAAAATAGTTCAATTTTGGGAGTAATTTTTGACCCCCGCCCCCACCCCTTTATTGGAGGGTATGGCTGAACTTTGAATATGGATGTAAAGGCACCGTATATAAATATGTTTAAAAGAGTAAATCAGCAATACCAACAGGAAAAGCTGATGCCTATAGCTGAAATAAACAACTGTGACACCATGTTAAAAGCTATATGGACTCCCTCCAAACTGATTTTGGCACCTTGCATGCATTCATCAGGGGAGGACAGGAAGAATTTTTTTATTGAAAGTAGCAGAATTTAGGTAAAACCCTGACTGTAGGTTATACCAGAAGTGACTTCACAATGTATATCTATTTTGGTTTGAAGATGTTCGCAGGAATAATACTGCTTTACGTTTAAAAAATATTACTGAAATATCTGATTTGATGAGTTCTTACTAAGTAAATGATAATGGCCATTTAAATTGTGAAAGTTTCAAGGGTTTCTCTGATAATTCTTAAAGGAGAAAAAGTAAATACGTGATACCGTAAGATTATAAGTGTCCTGAATTAGCTGCATAATACGTTTTGGTCTAAAAATAGTATGTGTATAGTCCATTAAAGAGCATTTCATGTGTTTGAAGTCTGGTAAAGTTTATAAAGTCTTGGTTTCTTCAATACGGCTGCCTAATGTAATCTGGAATGTTATTGTAGTGGAATCTAGGTTTTGTTGGTCGGCATGTCTTCGGTATCTTTCTCGTTGTAGGTTTCTGCGGGAGAATAAAAAAGATCTGCTTCTGTTATGTTTTATATAAAATCGTTCATTCAGATTATCATAATTTGGAAGAGGTTTGGGCCCACTAGCCTCTTAGATAGGGATATAGTGTTTAAGATCTCTCAGGAATCGTTTTTGGTTTATGTCATATTCACTTGTACATGGAGTGAGTGCATCACTTTCAGAATTGCTCAATTCAAACCCATATCTTTGATCCATTGTTGTTGCTTTAAGTAATTATCTATATCCTCCTTGGTGGGGACCCTAATTATCGTTTAGATTTAGCTTCCCAGCACCATCAATATGTGATACTTGAATCGACATCCCTGATTGCGCACATGCACAACTCTCTAAAGTACGAAATATTCCCGTCTTGTGCTTATATTTTATTTTATTTATCCTTTTTTTATATATATACATATATATTTTTTTCATCTCATACGGCTTCTCTACTACGATCAGCTGGAGTGCAGTAGCTTTAGGGTTCAGGTCTCGGTGCTCCTTCTAAGCGTGTGCAGTAAAAGTATCTACCCTGGTAAAGCCCATATCATCATGGAGCATTTAAATCTACTTTCAGGGTTCTTTTGAGATCTGTTTATATGCCACTTCAAGGCCTGTCAGTGCTTGCATTTCTTCCCGGAACTGGATAGGCTTATGGGTTGTATTGTGTTTCGTTCATTGACCCGAGCCAGTGCCACAATGTGACATACTGCTTTGTCAATGCGTTGGACTTTAAGAATACCATATATAGGAAGGTCTGAGATTTTGCATGTATTATTTAAGTGATTGGATATGTTCTTGATAAATTTATTTCTTATATTAAAGAGATGTCCGTGAAATCTAATGTTCAATATAAGGTGACAAAGTCAAACATATCTATGTGTAGGCTTTTGTCAGGAGTGTTAAGCAGGGACATTCTATTTTGTTTATTTTCCGTTTTTTTTTCAATGGTTTGATAAAGTAGGATGTTTGGATAACCTTGACTGAGAAAACAAATCAATTTGTCTGCTTGTCTATGGAAGTCCATATCTCTTGAGCAAATGCGTCTCATTCTAAGAAAATGTCTGTAAGGGATTGGTTGATGCAGACGATTTAGGATGACAGGATGTGTGATGTTGGTGAGTATGAACAATTTGTAGCATTACTGGATTATTTTGTATGCAGTATGCCACCCTCTCCAATAACTTTGACGTCAAGAAAATGGATATAATATTCTGAATATTTGCCTGTAAATATGATGGAGGGAGGCGCGTCATTGATGTTTTCAATGAAGGTAAATAATCGTTCCTCCCCATGTAGCCATAGCATCCATATGTGGCCAATAAATCCATATTTGGCCAATGAATTTTAAAAAGGTGTTGTTTTTTTAATTTTGTTTTGTGAAAGACAGGCACAAAAAGATATACATACGCACATAGCTGCACACACACACACACACACACACACACACACACACACACACACACACATATATATATATATATATATATATATATATATATATATATATATATATATATATATATATATATATATATATATATATATTCCACAGGTGCATAAGTTTCCTCTTATTGTCATGCAAATATCACCAATTCGTATATGCCCAGAGGTAGTAAGTATCACAATGTCACGAACAAAGGAGGTTCAGAAATACTTTAAGCAATAGAAATAATTATCAGGAAGATTCAATCCCGTCAGAAGTAGAATGGTATAAACACAATTTATTCCGTTCCAGACTATTACATTGATACACCATGTGAGGCTATCGGAATCTCTCTCACACACAGACACAAAGACACGCAGGCATGCAGACACAGACACACACACATACACACACACACACACACGTATATACATACATAGAAAACAAAACCCGCATTAAGGGCAAAAACAAAAAACAAAACCAAGACCAAAACAACACAAAACCAAACAAAACAAACCCCAAAAATAATAATAATTATTATAATAATTATAAAAAACCTGAAAGGAAGGAGGTAGTATACATGTTAGAAATAAAATCATTCTCTGCACAAGGTCTGCACAAGAATCCGTTCGGCCAAAAGTACTCTACTTATTCTGATTGGTAAGACAGGAAAATATGAAAATAAAATTCATCTTACCATTTTCACATTCTTTCACTATGATAAGACCTGTTAAAGGTCCATATTCGCATAACAATTTACTTGGAAAGCATTCTATTGATGCTAAAAAAGACAGCGGTGAAAGGAAAAAATGCACTTTTTAAACTTGTTTTTAGCTCTTTTTCTTGGAACTTCATTTCATTGATTGCCGGTTTGTTAATACATCAGTTCCAGCTCTAGAAACACTCTTTGAGACAAATGAAAAAAAGTACCTTTTCATTGACCGAATGAAAAAGGAGCTGTTTTACATTCAATATTTGTTATGTCAAAACTTGTTTCTTCGATATTGGACCCAATTTTATGTCAAAACGCAGCAATACTCCTGATACTGGGCATTTTTAATTCTAATAATTCCAATATCAGACCTTTCCAATATGTTTAGAGCAACTTCAGATCCACATTTAATAGTGTTACCTTTACTGAAGCAGCAATATTTGTATGTCAGCCTGACTGGAATACTTTGGTAAAGAAACAATAAGAGGCATGCAGATTAATTTCCCACAAGTTCATACCTAGTTGTCTGAAGGAGCATAGTTGAACATGGCGCGATACGGGCAACTGCATCTGCAGGCAAGTGAAATAGTTAATATTTTGGAAATAAAGAAAAATACTTAGCACAGGGAAATTTATTTGTATACATAATTTAGGAGGCACAAAAAAATATAACTTTGACAATTGTATTTTCTTTTCTAAAAGGCTTTACCTTTTTCATAAAGAGGTATCTAGCCCTGTCTAGGACAGTTATATGCGCGGGTACACTCCGATAGTGACAGGCGTGACCCTGTGTTTTGTGGCGGTAAATTAATGTGCATGTCTCGTATTTTAAATGCTAATAAACAAATATATAAAGTAATAAAAAAGAAAGCAGAGAAAAAACACAGAGTTAGATCAGAAATACTGAAAAAATAAAGTTTTTAGATTAAAAAAGTGAATTTTGTTACATTTATTATATGATCGACAAAATGATAGGAATGTTATGAGAGTTTTAGAGCAGAATCATTGTAAACACTACTTTTAAGGGCAATGCACCAGTAAAAAACTAGTTATGATATGATTGAGTTGCCTCTGGTAAACAAAGTCCATTATCCAATGTCCAACTCCATGAAGATAAAAATTCACATATACATAAGCAACGGAAACATTGTTGCAAACACCATGATCGACAGATCACAAATATAAGAAAAATATGACATTTCCTTTTAATTGGTGACATAAAAGCTGCTTTTGTCAGAAATAACGATGTCACATCGATATAAAAAAATGTGGAAATAACTTGTGGAGATTGAATCAATTTCTGTACTGTTTTTATTGAATTGCTTCTGACGAATATGTCTACAAAGCGGCGCATAGGTTTCCTTCTTTTCTGTTTGTTTTGGAATTTTAAGGCTTAATCTGACATGCCCACAGTGCCCATTGGCATCAAATTTGAAACACTGTAACATTCCTGCAAAAAAGCACAGTTAAAAATTCTAGAGGACACCTTTTCCTTCACATAAGTACCCAGCAATTCTCTCAAAAAAAGTTTGCAGAAGAAGTCGTTGTTCATTCTCAGCCCAGTCCAACCTCCTTTTCGGGCACAATCTAGAGCAGGCCTTGAGTATGTTTGAAATAAGTATCTTAAATATAGACGCCCGACATAGCTGCAATGGCAGTGACCTCGTGGCGACCTTCATCAATTTGCACTATTGGACCAAAGATATTGGTTTACGTGAGGGAGGGTTTGATCCCATAGTGGTGTTTACCAGAGTCCACATTACCATTTTATTTATGTATTTATTCATTTATTTGCTTGATTGTTTGTTTGTTTGTTTATTTATTTATTTATTTATTTATTTATTAATTAATTTATTTATTAATTTTTTATTTATTTATTTATTTATTTATTTATTTATTTATTTATTTATTTATTCATTCATTCATTCATTCATTCATTTATTTATTTATTTATTTATTTATTGATTGATTGATTTTTTATTGAATGTCATTATCGTTGTTTTCCTGCCTTTTTGTGTGTTTGTCTGCCTAAATTTAGATATTGAGATGTTCAAATAAATTAAATTGTGTTTAATGTCAGAATATAAGTACCTTTTAATGCTTTCAGTCAAGTATATGAGTAACAGACCTGATACCTTATACATTCACCCTTACATTGTTCACATTTCATATTCCGTTGATATACTAACAAACATATAAGTTTAGGGCAATGAATCTATTGCATATTAAATAAATGTTATTTAATAATGTTATTTAAAGTTAATGGTTGTGCACCATAATTGAAGGAAAATACCACATCTACCCATCAGCGCTGCGCGTGTATCATATAGAACATCGGGATGTCTTGAGCCTATTATTAAAATGTTAAATTCTTTTTTTTTTTTAAAGTTCTTATGTGAGTGGTAAACAAGGTATACTGTTCCCGTGTTTGTCACATACAGTTTTGGCGTACCGTATTTATAACTGCTATAAACGCTGTGATATCTGATAACATCTCGTTCTTTTAAGATTATATTTGACACTGGTATGTACTATAATGACAGAAACAAGCTTTTAACTACACAAAATGTGAGTTTTTGTCTGACAGATACGGAATTCGAGAGGTGTCTCTCTGCTTGAAACAAGATGACTGCTAGCAAAGCATAAAATAGCGATGCAATAAGAGGTATGAATAAATTGTGACAAATCGGGGAAAGTAAAAAAATGTCATAACCATTTCGTTTATGGGGTATTGACCCATATTTATTGACAAATTTTTGGAATGGTCCAAGGTCGGAAAAAACAGGTACAGTGTAATTTATTGCCAAAGTTGCCCTTTTGTGTTTGGTATAAATTATTCCTTATGTTTGTTTCCGTTCGATTAGCAACATGCAGGTTTTTGCTTTTCAAAAACTTGATCAAATATATTATGTAGAAATATCATCATAACTGCCACCTTCAGGGATTTATTCAGATAAGCGATTTGTTTCCCGAGTTTATTACTTATAGGTATACATACAAACTATTGTTAATTGTTAATAATTCTCATTGGAAAAGTTAAACCAGTCAATGGTGTTATTTTTTTTTGACAAGATTTGCACCAATTTAGGCCATAGACATATACCTACTTACAACAGAAATTCTGTTCTTAGCAGGTCTATCTGAAAACATAACAACACACACTCATACAATGGATTAGGGGAAAAACCCGCAGTCGTTTTTCCAGTTTGAAGTGAAATGCAATTTACAAAAAATGCTATGCTGGTTTTCCACATACTATTTTATATATACTGTAAATAAAATCGTAGTACTGCTCTTTTTCTTCTTCTTCTTTTTTTTATTCTTTTTTAATTAATGTTTTTGCTCTTTTTTCCCCCTTTTCAGGTACATCTATAGGTAAAATTTGTATCTTATGAATATTAAAATGGCCCACTTATGCTTTTTTTTTCTATTTTTTTCTTTCTTTTTGAAACATCTTCACAGTTTAAACAAGTATTTATCCTATGTCACCAGCCTTGTGAAGGATATATTTCCATCTCTGGTTGTTATCTTCATTTACACTGAGGTTGCATGTCATTTTGAAGGACCAGTCGTGTGTGAATATATTACAGCCCACTGGATGTTCATGTAACAATTGTTTATTTACGACAAAAACAAAAAAACAAAACAAAACAAAAAAAAATAAAAAATATCTTTGTTTGGTATTTAAGGAACGCAAAGATAGTTCCTGCCCTTAAGATTTTTTCACTGGGACCCTAATTTAATATGAAGAGTGTTCTCACTTATTTTAAATCCTTCAAGTTCAATTTTTATCTATTTCAGGCGGACGCTACTTTCATAAAGCTTGCCCGTTGTGGAGTATATATCAGCCCAGCACATCCAAATACCAGTCACCTCCAAACTTTGGGGTGGGACTGGAGGCAATCATTTCTACACACTTTAATGCCCCAAATTGTCTCTTTGGGATGGATTTGAACTCATTATTTGGTGTCTAGAATCCCCTGTGCTTTCCATTACACCACCAGATCTGATTGCATAAGTACTCTTTTAATATTCCCTTTCTCGCAGCACGTTTTCTTTCTTGTTGATCAATATTGAATTGGGGAAGTGGAAAGGGGTGAACGTAAAAGGTCAAGTGTGTCCAGGTTTCTAGACTCGTGGGTTTCTTTGCAAACGTTAGGTTGCTTAAATGTTTCGATAGTTGTTCGATAGTTGTCATGATGCATAATACCTGAGTATTATTTTGTAATTTCTTTGGGGCCAATGCATATGAAAAATAGACTTCAGACACTTCCTAATTGTATTGACCCAATGGACGTGGTTTGAGTTTTGTTTATTATTTTCAATTGATAATATAGCTTGCCTTTTGTTATCCCCGTTAACTCAGGAATCAGAAATCAAGATCATTTCATAAGATGAAAATACATGCACTAGCTAAAACTCATATTGTTGTGGTATCAAATAAATAAAAGGCGTGGAGTATATTGAACGAAGAGACCCTCATTTAGACAAATTTATGTCTGAGATGGCTTCATCGTAAAATGAATATACTTTCTATTCATTATTATGTCTGTATGTCTTAATTGCCGATATAGTTTATACATTTCATTACTATGATTCCTGGTGGGCACATATATAACAAGTAGGAATGACTAGTTTCTTGGTAATTTCGAATGTACATATTTTTTGCATAGCTAGATAACCTTTGTAGGTTATAGGTATAACGTTTATCGTAAAAGTTGAATGGTAATGAATCAATTGTATCAGGTAGATCAAAACTAAGACAATTTCTTCAGAAACTGTGATTATACTGATGCGTAAATAAGTTTTGAGGAAGCCTGGCATCATGCGTCTGTAAATCTGTACCTGGAAACAATGGTAGTTTTTACAAGCTGGGTGGAAGTGTTCGATATATATATATATATATATATATATATATATATATATATATATATATATATTTTATTTTGGCAGTTTTTGAAATAAAGGATCTGCATGAGCATTATATTTACTACATGATACAACTCTGATAGCTATCTTTTGTATTGTATTTAGTTTTTTTTTTAACATTTTTTTTTTTATTATTTTATTTTATTTTTTTTTTTTTTGTGAGTTTTCTTTGTTTGTATTTTTGTTTCTATATGTGCATTCTAGTATACTTGTGAATCTAACACAATTCCTTATTAATTAAATTATTTGCTCATTTTACACTGTATTCTTTCTTTTAATTTCAGGCATTCTAAAGATTTTTTGAGGGTGATTGAAGATCATCAATTTAGTTTTCTTGACATTGAGTTTATTAGCATCTAACAAAACTGATATTTTGTCGTGTTCTGAGTTGATGTGGTCATCAATAACAGCATCGTTCACATGATTACCAAAATAACTCAAAGAAGCTGATACAATAGAGTCATCTGCATAAAAGATCACATAAAAAAATTTCGCTTGCCTGAACCATGTCATTTATATAAATTAGAAATAACAAGGCACCTAGTATCGAGCCTTGAGGGACTCCACTTCAATTTGTGGCATGCCCGAGTGAACTTGGTCATACTGAACATACTGTTGGCGGTCTGTTAGGTAGCTTTAAAACAGAGTAAATGAAGTGCCAATAACTTCACAATATTTTTATTTATCAAGAAGTATATAAGGATTGACGGTGTCAAATGCGTTTGACAGATCCAGAAAATGCAAATAGCGAGCTTTCCTTTTTCCGTTTCATGTATTATTTTATCAATTACCGCTTTCTTTGTTGAATGATATTTTACGAAGTCCGCATTGACTGTTATACAATAATTTATACCTAAGAAAGTAATCATACAATTGATTGTAGATTTCTTTTCAAAAACTTCCGAGAAAGCTGGCAATACAGATATGGGTCGACAGTATGTAAACAGATTTTCACTCTCTCTTTATATACTGGGGTAGCGTTTGCAGTTTTTAGTTTAGTTATAAATATGTTGGTGTTAATTGTTTGGGCAACAATTATGGTGAGGGAATTAATCTTTCGTTCTTTGATAAATTTCAACATTTCTGTAGATATTCCATCTACGCCTGTTCTTGTTTTCGTTTTTAGTTCATTTATAATTACACCAATGGTATTTGAATCAATATTATTAAAATGAAAGTTGTAATCCTATGTTTTCTTTAAATAGAATAGAAAAAAAAATCGTTAAAAATCTGGAATCCACAGCAGTGTCACCCAGTAAACAACTTTGTTTGACCCTTCCACCAGAAGCACATCAACCGAATTTCTGCTTATTATGAATGACGGTTGTGGTGAAAAAGTCGAAAATAGCAAAACTACGCATAATACCATAGAAAATCAGAAAAAATGCAGTGCAACCTAGTGAAAAAAAAACGCACGTCCCTAAAGGTGAACCTGCATGATATCAAAGCAATTGGGTAAGCAGTTTCAGAGAAGATTTTTTTAAGATTTCCCTAAGAGACATCAAAATAACTGAAACAGCCATTTTACAAAACTTGTTAAAGACCCACCCAAGGTACATAATATTCAAGTTTGAAGTGAATCTGACTGACTGACAAATTGAAAATATGTATTGTGAAAAGATGACAAACGACAGACCATCCTATATCCTCAGCTGACTGACAAGTCAGCAAGGCTTAAAATAGTTAACACAATACCTGCACCCATGTGACGACACAAAATAACCCTAAGCATTATATCCTTTAAAAATTTGACGCATATATATATATATATATATATATATATATATATATATATATATATATATATATATATATATATATATATATACATATACATATATATATATATATATACATATATATATATATATATATATATATATATATATATATATATATATATATATATATATATATATATATATATATATATATATCCTGGAAGCATATATGATCGTGACGATTTCAGTTCATGGACTGGTTGTCACAAAAGCGTAATACATGTTCAATGCTATGCATGGAAATGAATTTGAGACTCTCACAAAGTTGATATATATTGCAGTATTTAAGTTGTGGGGAAAACAATTATTGATATTATTATTATTATTATTATTAGTAGTAGTAGTAGTAGTAGTAGTAGTAGTAGTAGTAGTAGTAGTAGTAGTAGTAGTAGTAGAAGTAGCAGGTGTAGTAGTATATGTGTGTGTGTGTGTGTGTGTGTGTGTGTGTGTGTATTTTGGAAGCAGGGGTTCAATTTTCAACTAATCCCATTGAGCAGTGTACATAGTTGAAAAGTCACTCTGTGTTAGATACTATTTAGGAACAGCATGGTCGATTCTGTAATGCCAAAGATTTGGAAACATCCTGGAATGCTGATTCTATCCCAGGACCCCTTTTTGTCAATTCTTTGCGTTTTTTTCCACAATTTTTATGCAAATGAATTTGATGCATTTCAATGGGCTTCAAATTTGACGAAAGACGAAACTGATGGGCTGTATAAAGTAGGATTTCCGAATCTAGATTTAGACAGCTGCAGGAAATCTTTTCAATGATGGATCATATTTACGGTATGGGGGGAGAAAAACACCACTTCATATCATGAACATCCAAGTCTGTGATGTATGCAAAAGTGCAACGCTAGTAACCCGTTTCAATCACTTTGGACTGTGTTTAAGCTATGATGAGCTATTAATTCATCATACCGACATCGCAGTATTCACCGTGGAGAGCTGCATTGACACAGTACCCTTCCCGAGCCATTTTGACAAAGGAATTTTCACAATGGGGGCAGTCGACAATTCAATCACGATGAAGCTAGCTGCATTCGTCCAGGATGATGGCAGCTCACAGGCCAGTAAACGCAAGATTCCTGAAACAAAAGCTGAACATGAACCCAAGACAGTCAATGTGGACTTAAAGTGTGAACAGTTGAAACAATTCAACAAGCATCACAAAAATGCTGATATGCCTGAAGACTTCACTGTTTCTGATTCTCTTCCTGTTGCTCAAGACCTCCTGCATGATATGCCGACAAAGGAGACAGCTTGTTTATTAGGTAGATGAGACCTCTCACTCTGGACACAAAACCGAAGATCCAGACAATGTCTGTATGGAGTGGAGCCAACTCAGTTTTGTTTGTTGAACACATAATCCTCAAATGGGTTGTTTTTATCTGCCAGTCCTTGCCTATCCAGTAACATTATGATGCTGTGTATAGAATCCTGACCAACCTTCAAGGAATTCTAGATTGCCTACATCAGCCTAACCAGCCTGTCACCTGTTATGGAGTTATGCACGATACAGCCGGTGAAATACAGTTGTTTCATCCTGTGCTGTTTTATAATATTGTTGTTTGCCTTGGGCCCTTTGACATTGCCAAAGTTGCTTTAGGATATAATGGAAAGTGCTTAAGGATAATGTTGATAAGTTCTAAGGGGTGATATTCTTGAAATTTGTAGATCTTTCAAAAGTCAGCAGTTACCCAAAGAAGCAATTGCTAGGCTGGGGTGTGCATCATGTTTTTAGGAAGGCCACTTGACCAAGAATAGAAAGCAGCTAAATATTCTAGTCTAAATGAAAGGTATGACAGCAAAAAAGTCCTGTACACAGAGTAGGCACCTCCTTCAGTCGTTTAAAGGTAGCAGTGTGTGCAATATGATCAGTTTATCCTTCAATGCAGCAAGCGTTCTGAAGCATTTAAATAGTGGGATACGTTCATCCATCTGATGCCACATCTGAAAACCCTCATATGTAGTGATCGAGATGGTAATAGTATTTCACATCTTCAGTCTGTTCAGAATTTGTTGCATATCGTTGCAGCATCTGACCAAGTGAATTACCTCTGATGGTGTTCTTTTTACTTAGAGGACATGCAAAGGCTTCAAAGAAGTGCACCGGAGGTCTACAATGCATTCATTGCAGGGAGACTTGTTAATATACAAACTCGAGGATGTTTCAACGCAGTAGGGGCAGATATAGCATTAGAACAAACCAACCAAAGATCCCAGAAAAGTTCTGCCAGAACTATTGGCAGTTCAAGAATAAAACAATATATGGCACTGTGGGAAATCATGTACCATAAGATGCTTACCATAACTAGTCTTCAAAGACAACACACAGATTTAAACTCAGGATCGTATGTGCTAGACGTAAACAGGGCCTTAACCATAACAACAAAATAGCGGGAGCAGAGAAATGTCCATTCTCTTTCAAATGTCATTGAAATGAATAAAAGCCATTTTGTTGTCCCATTGAAAGAAGGTAAACTGCACATCATCCTAACTAATGAAGTACAGAGTAAGGACACATGGAACTAACTCCCTAATGTCGAAAAAGCGGAAAATGGTGCATATGACCAATTAAGAAAAAGGAAGGTTCTGCACAGAACAAACTTAAAACTTTTGCCTTCATCCACAGCGTACATGAAGCAAAAGCCTTAGGCTGTGCAAAAACTCCAAAACACAAAAATGACAAGATTCAATGATTGCTTGATATCACCACTGAACATGGAAAATGCATGGATGAGCTACCTCAATACGATACGAATTCCAAATGCCAAATTCTTGAAGAAGAAATTTTAATGACTGAAGCAAAAAAAGGCCATGTTGTGTAGGAATTAGAGAAAAACCTCAACAAAAAAGACCCCAAAGCACCATATCTCATAACCTATAAGATATTTGACTTGATTGATGTTTTGATTAATACTTGAAATTTTCAACACCTTTAATAATGATTACGAAACATAGTCATTTGCTGAATTACTGTACAATGAGAGATGCATTCGTCTTAATCAAATATATTCTTAGTTCAAATTTGTTTCTTTGTACTGGTATTGGAAGATGAATGTTGATGCTTCGGTAACTCTGAATTTTATTTTGGAAAATATTTAGTGTGTGCAGTTGAATATTTCTAAGGTTGAGGGGACCGGTTTAACACCACAAGTTGCCTTATATGGGTGACTGCGTGTCTCAAGTGAAGATTGAAATTTGTCTCTTCATATTGGTATTGGAAGATAAACGTTGGTGCTTTGGCAGGTCTGGAATCTCTTTGCTGTCATTGTTGGGTTTGGAATTTTTGAGTATGGTTCATGGTATTTTTGTACTATTTGCTGTCATTGTTGGGTTTGGGATTTGTGAATATGGGTCATTTTTTTTCTGTACTGTTTGATGAATACTTCATTGGCTATGTTGTGCTGTGGGCTGTGTTCTCCAACTCATAGTTATAATGGAAGTAGAAAGGGTTTTTACTGTTCCAGATTCATAAATATCACAATAACGATGCAGGCCTACTTTCTTCTTTTGCTGTAAACGTAGGTGACTGACAGGTCAGGGGAACTAAAACGTGATAGGCCTACCAGGTCTCTTTTATCTTGGACCGAAATAATAAAACTTTGGGTTTTGAGTGATCAGGCCTATACATTTTGTCAACACTATGGTCTCTAGTGAGTGAAGAATGTTTCAAAGGCTGGAAGGACCGATTTCAAACCACCAGTTGCCCTATATGGGTGACTGCCTGTCTCAGGTCAGGAGTGAAGTTTGTTCTTCATATTGGTATTGGAACCTGAATGTTGAGGTTTTGGTAACTCTGGAATCGCTTTGCTGACATTGTTGGGTTTGGGATGTGTGAATATGGTTCATGTTTTTCTTTGCCATTTTATTTACCATTTTGAAAGACTTGCACCCTATGTATACATATATATATATATAAATATAAATATATATATATATATATATATATATATATATATATATATATATATATATATATATATATATATATGTATGTATGTATGTATGTATACATACATATATATATATATATATATATATATATATATATATATATATATATATATACACACATACATATGTATATATATATAATTCACTCTTTTTTAGAAAAAAGTCAGACCGAAGAGAGACTTGAATACCCAATGCAAATATGAAACAATAGGTCTAACTAAACACCTGGATGAGAAAAATAATGTTCAAAATATATTAAAAGAACTCCTAAAATGACCATTACTAACCAAATACAAGCTACCGCTACTGTTTCCGTTTTAGCGACCATTACTGCTAATATACAAGCTTTTGAGTGAACTCAAAAAGACTCAAGAGTAAAGTTGCATCCTTGTATACACTGCAGAAACATTTGAAACGGTAAATGGGGCTTAACCAGGTTGTCTCTGCCTGGCAAAGCTTAGGCAATCTCAGGTGTAACTTGCCATTAATAATATTTGGACTACCGGAAGACGTACATTATACTAATATGTATAGTTTAGAAAGGGTTGGTATGCAAACACATGTACCAGTGTGCACCGAGAGTGTACACACTGTTCATCTTAAAAGAAAGGGACGTGTGTGTTAGGTTTAATTGTATATTCAATACATAGGTACCCTGCTTTATTCTAACTGTAGAATAATTTCCATAAAAGCCTGTACGTACTCATTGGCGTTATCCATATGAGGTATCGAGCATCAGAACATTCTTCAAATCCTTCCGTTGATTTAAACGTTACGTTTGCTCCAGGTTTTATGTCTTCTTGCGTGTTGACAAAGTAGGCATACTGTCCCTCAGTGCAGCCAATTCTAATGAACTTGGGTATAGAACTGCCATTAAAATAGCGAAATCCCAAAACATCCCCTTGCTTTATGATCACATCAGATATTGGCATATAATATATCCCTGGACAGGAAACTCTACCTGCACGCGTTGTATATATCAACTTGAAGGTCTTCGGGTTTTCATAATAGGCTGAGTGCGGCCTCCATATCTGAAATGATATGCGCTTATGGTTATCCAGCCAAAAGGTCCATTGCTGCACACGTCCCGACACTGGTGACGTGTATGAGGGATTTGGAATAATATAACCATTTCCTGTATCCAAGGTTGAACCAAAACCATGTGCGTTACTTCCAAAACGTACAGGCGTACCTGAAATGCCAAGCAGATACTACATTGATAAAAACGTAATGTACATCCTATATTGTTTTGTTTCATTATGTATATAAGAGGTAAATACCATTTGATACACTTTACACTTAAATTTATTATGGCAAAAATGTGAACAAATATTAGAATGGAAGCTTATAGCATCCGAACAAAAAAAAAAGTTCCCTAATCTGCCATCTTAGACTACTTTTCCCCAATAGGGCTTGAAACGTGGCGAAAAAAATAATGCGATATTATAATTTTGTACGAGTTACCGGCATGTTTTGTCAGTGTTGACTTACGACATAGTGGTATGTAGCAATATTCCTTTTGATATTTCAAATCTGTTGTGTAGCACCAAGGCCCATTTTCGTCATTATTTGGATTTCTACAGTAGTTTCCTGCCTCTTCCATAGTTGCATCTGGAAACATTTCTGGTGAATATATGTATTCATTGACATGTGGAATTTGTTGGTCCCATCTTTGGCATATTTGTCCGCTTTTGGTAACATTGATCTTTCCTTTGTAATCATCCCCTTTTTTGTTCTCCATACATTCTGAAAAAATTATTGCAACTACCTCTGACCTATGGTTTTCACAGGCAAATGGGAATATTATATTGATTAAAGGAAATGGCCTAATTAAATAATAGTATAGCCCGATATACCTAATGAAATGACTGCTTCTTCTTTATATATGTATAGAAATATACATATATATATATATATATATATATATATATATATATATATATATATATATATATATATATATATATATATATATATATATATATATATATATATATAATTTTTCTTTCTTTTTTTTTTTTTTTCTTGGCCAAGGAAAAAAATTGCTCTGTTTGTTGGTTTTGTCTTGATTTGTGTCATGCATATTGTTCTGTGTGGGTTGTTTTCCGCTCTAGACGTTTTATCCCGGTTATAAGTGTATGAGCCCATACCTTACAAGTGTGACATAAATTAAGTGAAAGCAAAACTTAAACAATATGCACATATATATAAATATTATGGCCAGGAAAATCACGGGACTGCTTTTACTACTTTTGAAAGTATATCATTCATAGGTTGGCATCTTGTAGGAAATTGTAATGTATTGGTACATCTCACCCACATACATGTAAAAATTCCTACCCTTAGACCTAACGTGGACATCGACTCACTGGATTGGGAAACTTTATTTTTCGAGAAAACATTCATGCTGTGGAAGGAACGTTTCCAGGGATGGGTCAGTTAATTCATTCTCCGATCTATTTCCTAAACATTCGCGTTTTCTACCTTAAACTGTATTCCCCAAATTTAACATGACAGCACCTACGTAACTGTCACAAGTTGCCAGCTACATAGTGCTTACTTAACTGAGGGTATCCAATTCGAGGCAACGATGGTAGCTTTATATTACTTGCCACCACGTCGCTCACTTGTGAAAGCCCATTGCACTGGCCAACCACTCACCTGAAACCGCCGCTACTTGGGTTATAATAAGTCGATGGATCAAGAACCGGGTATTAAATAATTAATATTGAGTTTAAGATGGCGCAAAAAAAAAAAAAAAGAAATAAAAAATCGGACATGCAAGGGAGGGCAATGAGCAAGCACAACAGGACATACATCGTAAGCTAGACTTTCCCACTGAGAGTAAGCCCCATTAATATTGCACAGGCATTATCTATTGGAATGATATGCCCAAAAATATAAGCCAGATTATTCATATGTTGCCGTCCCTCCTCCCCAACTGGATAGGGGAGTCGTGTGAATAATTTAAACCATTGCTTGCAAAATAGCCTGCTACAAATTTGATTCCCTTACTGTGGGATCTATTTTTCAGTTTCAATGGTCGTGAGTCGATGGCACTTTCTCTTTTCTGTGTTCTATTGCCCTGAAGAAATATTGGGAAGGAGAATAAAATAACACTCCCATCCACGGCTTTAAAAATGGCAGAACTTGGACTTACAAATCTATATGGTTTGCTGTAAAATCTTCATGCAAAGTACATAATTAAACAGTAAGATAAAGTTTGAGCAGACATTCTCAACATCCAAGCTGTGGAAACATACTGACATGACTCACTTTAATGGTTTCTTGAGATGAATAATAATACAGTGTACTCAATTCACATTTTGCTGTCGAACTGCATGAAAATGAAACTACATTTGATTATAAATTTTTAAGTTAGAAAATAAAAATTACTATCACTGCAGAACTTCACAAATAAATTATGTATTCCAAGCGTGTCTTGAATGTGACCCCTTTATCCATGGATATATGTGCAAATGTGCTACTTCCGAGGTAACTGCCGGTCCCCCTGCGAGTTTTCAGTTGTGTACTGACATTTTGAACCATGTCCCTTTCCACGAAACATCAACTATGGGGTTATTTTATACAGTCTTCTTTCTGCACTATCCTTCACAACGGCTCTGAACGTTGCAATCTCACAACCATGTCCATGTGGCATGGGTGATGAGGCGGTGCATTGTGGCATATCAGCTCATTCTGGAAACCAGGTATTTCTCCAAATGATAGCTGAAATTTACTTGTACCTTCTTAACTTTTTTGTTTCTTTGTTTGTTTATGTTGCTATTTTTTTTTTCTTTGTTTTTTTTTTTTTCGGGGGGGGGGTGGTTGTGGGGTTTTTTTTCAGAGAAAAAAAGGCTTAACTGTTTGTCTCGATCACAACCAACCACCCCGAAAAAAAAAAAAATCAAAAAAAGAAAACATTTCAACATCAACAAACAAACAAACAAAAAAGTTAATCTGTGACATCAGCATTATTCATGTTAATAAACATGAGCACGCACCGAGCAAGAGCTAGCAATCCTGAAAACCTTTGACACCAGATCAAGCTAAATGGTGCTTTGCATAAATGTTATTATTCATGTGATTTCTTGTTGGACAATTTTAAAGGTGTCAAAATTCTAAACACAGGACAGTCTTGTCACTGTTCTAAACCATATAGACACATTGTATAACGCAAGGTTACAAAACCAGCAACTATTTTTCGAGAGTCCTCCAAATCATGTGTGACGTTCAAAATTTAGCACCCTACTAGGTCTATTTGTCTGCAACTCACACACTAACACACATATATCTGTGCATGTATTGCTGGATGGATGCATTATTATTATTATTATTATTATTATTATTATTATTATTATTATTATTATTATTATTATTATTATTATTATTATTATTATTATTATTATTATTATTATTATTATTATCATTATTATTATTTTCTTTTTTAATAATTGTTTTCAACAGCCCATACAGCCTTCCTTTCTGGGAAGTAAGAACACGCATACCAAAAAGCAATAGATACATGTACATCTACATTTGTTACTGACATGGTTTGAATTATGCCTGGCACAAAGATTTGGTACTTTGCAAGATATGTGATTTGTTCAAACCACAACTGCAGTAAACCTTCAATCCCATTATTATGTCAGAGGATTTTTTTTCCAGACTTGTTTGTCTTAATTTTGTGTCGGACATCACTTAACCTGTTTACATTATATTCATCTCGAAGGTAAATCAGTTCACCAACAACCATAAGATGAGAATGAATAAATGTTATCATAGCTGTTGACAACTTGTAAAGTTTAAAAATAAGAACAAATAAAAACGATTGATTTGCTTGAAACAAAATTTACATAGAAGAGTGAAAGCACAGTTTGTATAAAGAGACATAATGAAAGCCTTCCGTGGCAGTGAAAATAAATAAAAAGCATGGAGTCAGATTTCCTACTTTCAAATGCTGCATACTTATTCAAAGCAAATTGTAAAGAAATCATGCATGGGGCACATATACAATTTTCTGCCATTCTAAGTGCATACATGTATTTAATATAGGCTGCGTCGTGGTAAAAGTCAGGCCTGAGACACATATTAATTCAGTTCATTCATTTATCTCAGTAACTATGCCAAGTATATGTATCATACATGTTGTATGTTAATACAAAAAAAAAACAAACAAACAAACAAACCAAAAAAAACAAAAAACAAACAAACAAACAAACAAAAAAAAAAAAACAAAAAAAAAAACAAACACAAAAACAAACCCCCCTCCCCCAAAAAAGAGCAAGAAAAGAAAGAAATGATCTGTGTTTAATTTTTTTTTAATGCAAAATTTTTATAACCATGCATATTGTTTATTCATTTAGTGACATCTATCTATATATTTATTTTTCTCTCTGTTTTGGCCATGATTACACAGAGCTCGTAACAGTAAAACCCCAAATAAAGGCAAGTTTTTGTCGGTCTTGGCTTAAATGCACCTGTAGTTTACTCAGCTCAAGTCTCCTGATGTGCATTTTTTTTTTATTTTCAGCCCAATGTGATGCAATTTTGTCGCACATCATATTATCAGATGGTATGAGTGAGCAATGCATGTGAACCAGCCAAGGAGTTTCAAGTGTTGACAGTGAAAGTGTAGTCAATACCTTATTAGATGTCCACTTTGTTATGAGAGTTTATGTGCACAAGTCTGCCGAGACAGAAAAAAAGATGCACCCTTCAAATTCCAGGTAATTAGCCGGGGTTGGTGGGTGGGTAACACATGTTTGGTGGTGGCAGGCAGCTTGTGCCTCCCCAAACCTACGCTTTGTTAGATCACTTTTTATCAGAAAATTACAAATGTGAGAAATACAGCCCCAAAATGTGTTAAAATGGCCTCTTTCAGCAAATGTTGACCATCACCAGGATATATTATGATTGGTAGGCAATCCGACACAAAGTGTTTCCTTTTTTTGAACATTTTTCGGGAAATATAGTCCCAATGATGAAGCACTCTGGAGCAGCAAATATGATACACCTGTTAGTGTCACTTAATTATGAGGGTACCCCCACCCCAGGTAATTGGCTGCAAGGAAGCTAAACAAAAGTGGAGACTTCGCTGAAGTAGTGTGCTTTTTATCTGCTCCAAGAGAGGGTATGTAAGCCTATGAGCCCAACTGAACTACAGGATACACATCAGTCGTCAACAATTTTGTCTTACTTCAGAGGTGGTAAGGCTGCATTATGACATGGCTCCTGATAAATGAAAGGTCCATATACAAAGGAAAGGTTTTGTTCTGTTTTGTTTTGTTTTGTTTTGTTTTTTTGTTTGTTTGTTTGTTTGTTTGTTTTTTTTTTGAAGCCAACGTTCTATTGGATTTTAGGCTTGACTATGACCCTTACAGGCTACAACATGGTGGACAACCCTTGGATTTCTTATAGACTGTTTTCTGAGCTCACAGCTTATCCTTAGCTTCCATAAATGTGATAAGCTTCCAGGGCTCCACAGGAAGCAGCCCTAGCTTACAAACTGGAAGGGGGTGGGTTGAAGCTTTTCTCAATTATTTTAGCTGGTACATATACAATATAAACTTGAACACGCCGCTCCCAAATGAGTCATTGTCATTACTCAATCATGGGTTTACATTTGTATTTTACAACGCCAGGCTTTGAGAGGCCAGGTCATCAAGTTAGCATCCTTGCAGTCCTAAGTTTTACAGAAAAGAGATAAAATAAGTGTATAAGCTGTATATCAAAATAAATATTTATGTAATTTCCCAAAATACCTTAGATCCAATGGTAGCTTATAACATGTAGCCATTCAACTTCGACAAAAAACAATGAAGCTTAAGTACCACACCCTTAAATGGTTTTGTTGAAATTCAGCGGTAATGTCCAAAACTAGTTCAAGCATTTACGGTTGTGACTGAGTGTAGTAATATGTCAAATTTGTTGATGAAGAAATTTTATGGATATGTTTGACTATGTTTCACACTACTGATACAGGAATGGAACATCTGCACTCAAATCTGTGTTATTTGTTTTTTTGTTTTTTCTTTTCATTTTCTATTTTTTATTTTTTTGTTTTTTGTTTTTTGTTTGTTTGTTTGTTAGTTTTTTCATGGTGACAGCTCACAAAGTAATGCAAGATCTGAAGAATGTGTAGCTAAAACTGGGTTGTAAAATGACTATGGAACATTGATTCAGGACCAGTTACCTATCTAGCACACCAGTGACATTAATCCTGTTACCCAGAGCCATTAGAAGCAAGTGTAACGTAGAAATTGTTGAATTTGTCGAAAATTGGCAAAATGTGTAGCCATAAGTACATTTGATAATGATGTTAACTCTCCATGCTGATGTCCAAATCATGTACAACTTTGTCTTACCTCACATTATCAGCTGTTTCTTGGTACTTCTTTTGGTGATTGCTGATGCGGCTCACCTTGAATGAAGCATTGTTTGTGCAATGTTTGTTTCTTATATGAAAGATTACTAACATGTCTATGGGATTAGCCCTGTTGGACATCACCAATATTGACGGGAATTTGATTTTTCATGTTCCTTGCTATTCAACAAAGTTTGGCCATCCAATTTGACACATGTTTATTAGTTGAAGCAAAACAAATTCCTGTACCAAACAGTGACCTTTCGTCTTTCATACAATCAGGGCACTTAATGTTCATTTGTTTGGGACATCACCCAACTGATAACGGAAAATTATTTGCACAGATTTGTCTGATTTCATGTCTTCATAAGAGCTAGGAATTTATTAGAACTTTGTCTGAAACAAATGAGTACCTATGAAAGTTACATATGAACACAACTTTTTGGCATCAGCTTTTATTTGGGAGTTGCAAGATCAAGTTATAGTAAACACACCAAAATTAATGAATCTCTTATAGCAAAATGCTGTGCATAATTTCACCCATACCTGGTGTGTACAAAGTACCGACTATTTTCTTTCTAATACAGTTTGATACTAATCCTCATATACCAAGGTGTTTTGGAGCTTCTAATTTAGGTTAGCCAAATTGCACCAGGGGAGGGATACTTTCTTCAGCATATTTATAGCCACTGTGTATTGTAAAGAGGTACTTTTGATTTGGTTCTGCTGTGGTAGCAATGCCTTGGGAAGATTTGTACCTGGATATACCCAACTTCCTCTGTCTGACAAAAGTTTCGTTGTAAACCAGCAGAAGTGTGATTTTCTGAGAGTCGACCAATCGCTGAAAATGACCCATATGTGTTAAGGAGTGTGTGTTCTGAACGTAAAGCACAAGAATGTATGAAAGATGTGCCTTTTTTTCGTTAGCAAACATATGCTAATGTTCCATGTAAACATCCAAGTTCTTCATAATATGATTTGGAATGAACAGAAGACGTCCAACAAAACACGTTAACTTCTTTAAAAAAAAAAAACCCGAATTGAAATATTTTGTAAGTCACTGATTCAAATCGATGTCATCTGGCCACCCACAGTGCCAATCCGTTCCACAAGATACATTTCCAACAAGTCCCAGCACCACTTTATACGTTTGGAATAAAATCCACCACCAGCAAACAGTACCCACATTAATGAATTCCAACTCAATATTGACAAGAAAGTTCACAACAGCAAAAGGTAGCCATTTAAGAATTACGAAGGCGATTTTGCCGACCTAATTTCTGTACGATTTTGCCTTAAAAGTAAAGAAAAAGTCATTGGACCATGAAAAATTTAACTATCAAACAAGGTTTGTAAGCCCAGGGAAGACACTCCAAAAGTTTGAAGAGGGTCAAACTTGTAGTATAGGAGAGGTCAAAATTGTGGTTTTGCACGGACCTTGAATGACTACCATCCTGTATGGTCTGCTGACTGACAAGCTACCCTCAACACTCTTCTATAAATAAATAAATGAACAAACAAACAAAAAACAAACACACACACAAAAAAAAAAAACAACCAAACAACCAAACAAACAAACAAACAAAGTAAATGGTATATTTTAAAAATCAGCACCACATGTCCATAAATTTCAGATATACTTGTACTAGGAATTGTCTTCATTCAATTACACCTGACAGCGTGCCTTTCAATACGATATTGTTGCCTTTCCCAAGCAATGAAAATACCCTAAATACTCAGAAATGGTTCAAAATTTTATTGGGGATGTGAATTTGAAGGAAATTGTTTCGGTCCCACGAAGGTTAGACCTAGGGGTTAAAGATGATATGGCCTTCGGTTTTTGAAAAGTGAAATTAAATTCTTGGGGATATGACTAACAGAAAATCCCATGACCGTAGCTGACAGACAAGTTGGCTAAAATAGAAGGTGTAAGCTTGATGCCGTTATTTTAAACATCAATATAAACTTGATTTTTCAAAGATAATATATGGTAGAAAAAGATGCGTATTGACATAGGCTTTATGAAGATATTCATCCATCCACTAAGGTTGTGCCTCTTCAAGGGGGCTGTCAAAGCCGACCCAGGGCACAGATATATGCATTGATGGGGAACTAATGTATGTGTATGTTTGTTGATATGTTTTGCCAGACTCAATCAGCTAGGATCCCTACCTTGTTTTTTTTGTCCGAAACGGAAGGCAAATTTCCTACTTGTCCATTGAAGACAGGGCCAAGCACAGATCTTTCATCCTCTGCCATTGTCGTGAATATTATGACAAGAAGGCAAGGGTGGGAGATCTTTTGTGTATATTAGTCTCAACCCATGAGCTCTGTTCTGAACCGTAGTTTTCTACATGTATTCTAATGACCTTGGTCGTGCTAACCGTGGACAATTTGCAACCTTCACCAGAGAAAATTGCACATTGTATGTTTTGATTGCTATATATTTATTTTTAATACCAGAGCTTTACTTACCAACACCTTCCACGGCAAATGTTGTGCCATACTGTTCATTCAGCGAAATCAGTAAAAAATATCCCAATATGTTGCAAAAAGTGCCTTGGGCCATCCTACAATATGAATCATAATGGAATACTTACACATTATATTGTTTGAAATTTTAATACAGTACAACCTGCCTATGGACCCACCTGTGCTAAAGGACCACCTTTGACAAATTTTTCCATTGGCATATTTTGATTAAATTATACCTGCCCTAAATGACTACATGTCAGAAAGGACCTTTCCACAGGTCCTGTGAGTGGTCCCTTAAGACAGGTTCGACTGCATATAGAAAGAAAGAAATCTTGCTCTGTGACTAAGTTCAACAGAGACCAAGTAGGTTTTTTATGGGGGAGGGTAAAGACATGAATTTATAAATTTTAACAAGCATCAAGAAGACAAGGCACATGCTCAACTATGTTGTCCCCATTACCTATCTTTTAGGTAGAATTATTCTGGTGACTTAATAGATTCACCACTGAATGGACGCTTATGCCATCTCGTTAAATTACATTAAATCTGTTAACATACACGGACAGGACCATACCTCTCTAGTATAATAAATTGATTATAGTCAGATCACTGCTAACATTTCAAACACATTTAAAAAAAAATAAACTAGGCCTACAAGTATACCCAAAGGTGCAGGAAACTTTTCAAAACAAGAAATTCAAGATGACTAAAAGTAAGAAATTCGAACTGTGTCATCATGACAAAAAAAGAAGCTAGCCAATGCTACCTTCCAACAAAATGTTAAAGTTAACACAAGGTGCAAGGAGATATCAAAACTTAAGGAAAGCGTTCGATCTTATAAACAAGTACAAATGCAGTGCCAGCAGCTACACAAACCAACCTACTTTAAGTAAGAAGTGATTCGCCTGTGTAATTTGCCATCTGGATTAAAGGAGAGCACTCTACTCTTGCTCACAGAAGCAGAGTGATAAAAAATATGAATGATACCGTCTGTACACCTTGAACCCTTCCATCCAAGATCTATGCAATCAAATTTCAAGCCAATCTGCTCAGCAGTTTGCAGAGGTCAAACATTTAATTGCATACACAGGAACAAATGATACCCGATAGACAAAGGTGCACACATTCTATTAGTTCTCAAATTACCCCCAGTTAAAACTAACTGAATTGATTTGTATAATAAGCAAAGGTAAACTTCAACAAGCAACCTGTATAGAGGAAACAATTAGGCAATGCACGTTGGAATCTAAATAAACGTCTGTGATTCAAGCATTCTATTTTTGGTCAGAGTTCATTTTATTACATTTACTTTACAGTTGTGCTGGCTATTACTCATGCCAATTTTGTGCTCATCCTATTGTAGTGATCTTTACGATATTTAACTCATAATTGTATAGGAATGCAAGATCACAGAGATCAGAAAAACAGCAGCGATAATGCTATACCCTCCTTAATTACGTGCCCGGTTTATACCTAAATTTAACATTTTTTGTAGGAAAAGATATTTTCTTAAAATGTATAATTTGATTCTTAGTCACAAGTCAAGATTTTTTATCGATACCCATAGACAAACTGTAATGTACAACCCTTAAAGAAAGGTATTCTTCACTTAAATTTGATTGTCAATTAAACTTGAAAAGTTTGTATGATTTTTTTTTTTTTTTTGGTCAAGTATTGTTGCATCTTGGTTAGTAAGTCTATGTTGGTATCCTTAATAAAATTCCTTTCAGAACCTTAGTTCACATGAGGTGCTCAACACCAGGCAGCTGTATTGCACAACACACGAAAATGAGTCACTTGGAAGTGTGGGTAAAATGTCAAACAATTTTGAATGATGGAGATAAAACAGCATACTGTTGTGACCCTGCCTTATTGCCAGACAATATTTGATTATACAACGATATACCATAAATGTCAACTTCAATACCAACTTTTGGCACTTTCCTTTTAATATAGTATTAAAAACATATTTTTAAACAATGGTAATATCATTACGCACCCTTTACGAAACATGTGGCTTCCTTTCCACTAAGCTTCGCAACATATTTGCTTATGACTATTACAGTGGTAGAGCCTATCTTGTTCTTGACCCTTTGTAGGGGGGAAGGCAGGCAAAGCCTAAAACAACAAAGGTACCACTAGATGAAAGTATATAAGCAACCATATCTTGTGACAACCTCTTTAGAATTCAAATAATGACCGAAGGCCGAACTTGAAAATAATTGCTCATGTGGTGCAGTATACTAGTCATAGCCAACAATATTGGTATGGTGTGCAACCTAAGTGTACTGTTGTATTGGCAGGGCGCGCGCTGAATTCACAGACATGTCTGTCACTGACTGGAGTGGTAAAGCAAACTTTTATAATCTTGGGGGGGGGGGGTATTATACTGCTTTCTCCCAGCAAATGGTAGTTTATGTATAGTAGCTAGGGTCAATGGCATTCTCATTTTTTGGCTGATACCACATACCGCAGCAAAAACATTACCCATCTTTAAAATAAAATATTCACGAGCAAGTTACATACTTATCCAGTACAGTAAAAAAAACCCGGAAAATTTGCGTTTCGGAGAAAATAAGTACGGAAAAGGAAAAATCATTGCGTTTTCGTTTGCACAAATTCACAACAACATGGCTGGTGACACTTCTTCTTTCATGTTATAAATTTTATTGCGTGACATCAAGGGCTCTCCTTCTTTTTTGGGTTTCTGCAACTGTTTCCAGCTCCTTCTATTGCTGCATGTGAAAGCTATTTTCTTCCATTTTAAAAACTTGCGGGGCATATTTTCACGTGTGTGTGTGTGTGTGTGTGCCTGCATGAAAATATTGTTAGTCTTCAAGGTGTAAACGTACTGCATATAATTCTTTAGGATAGTATATAAGTGTATTGATTAGCTACATATAGCCACTATTTCAAACGGAGAGAACTTAGCGCAGCAGCTTACTAAAACTCAGCTGAGCTAAGGGTGATCAGTCATCCATCGGCTGTCCATCACTGAGCTACATGTCTGCTGTTTGTTAATTTCCTATTCATCTGACGGTCTTTTTGTCCACATACAGTGTACATTTGTGACTTTTTTTCCAGGTGTGGTTGCTGCATTCAGTTCAGACTAGTCAGGGCTATACGTGGATTGGCACGTCCGTTTAAGTGCCAACACACCATTGAATTTTTACTTTTTAAAATGCGTTGCTGTGTATCTTTTTTCGGCAAATCTGTCACAAATATCTCTGACTCCAAAAGGAATATATCGGGTGGCCCCTATACTTTAATTTTTCCCACTACGTGTGTATGAATACCTTCTCCATTTTAAGCAATTTATATGTATTTACTATATTCGCTTCCCCCCTTTTTCGCGAACCTTTTTATTTTATGAATTCCCTTTTATTTGGAATGTTGTAAGAGATGCAGAGGACCTACACCAAAAGTATGCTTAACATGGCGCTGCTTTATTTATTAGTTTATTTGTGTGCTTTTTTGTTTGTTTATTTATTTATTTGATTATTTAATTGTTTATTTCCCATGAGTGGATTTTTGTTAACGATGCTTTGTTTGCTCTGTTTTTAAAATTTGAAGTCATTTTGTAATTCTGATATCAGCCCACGAATTCAAGACATATTCTTCGGCAGTAATGATACAGATTATTTGCCTTTCAATTGAGTAAAATAAAAATACCGCTAAGGTTATGGAACTTTGCCCACTGAGCTATACAACATGTAGTGCAGGTCTTTTAGGGCGGACTATAATACATTTATGCAGACGGAAAAGGTCTCAGATAGGTTAGTCAATAAGCCTGCTTTCAAGACGATAAAAGCTATTCTGGAGACACAACTCCTCCCCCTTTGTCATGAGATGGTCCAAATAAAGAATACAGCGCTGTTAATGTGCTTGGGTGGTTCGCGTATTATAGATTGTATTAGCTGCAGCCATTACAGAACTACCTGTCTGAAGATGATCTAACAGTTTGGGAGAAAAGTCACACTAAACGTAAAAAAAGAGAAAATTATAGCACCACTCATTGAAAATGATAATAATAATAATAATAATAATAATAATAATAATAATAATAATAATAATAATAATAATAATAATAATAACAATAATAATAATAATAATAATAATAATAATAATAATAATAATAATAATAATAATAATAAGGTCAGCAAAACCTTTGGAGTGTCCCTGCATAATTTCTAAAAAAATGGCTAAGTGGTTTGGAGGCATAACGTTTCATAATTTCGCACAACTGTCACAAAAAAAATGGGGAAAAAAAGAAAATGATATCAATAATGAAAGAAGTGATCGAATGATTTAAATATAAGCTGTAGCACGACCGGATAAAGAAAGTCGGTAGACACGTATCCAAGGTGGGTCCCTCCAAGCTGTAAGTGAATCTGGATGATGTCTTTAGAGAAGTCGGGGGGGGGGGGGGGGGGTGAAGAGTATTGCATTCACCATTGAATTACATAGTAATCTACAAGCTGACTGAGACTGGGACTAAAAGATGATCTATTCGAGAGGATCTTACCTGAATACATACCAAGTGTGCCTGTTAGAGATGCAAAATTAAATGCAAATTACAGAACTGCATTTGTGTCTTTTTGTTCAGAAGCACTTCCTTGTAGTCATTACACTATTTCGCAGAAGTGACAAATGTTGTTACACATGCAAGGAGTTGCCAGAATGACCTTTGTTAAGGCTTTACTATCTGCTATCGAAGTAGCCACCTCAACATTATTCCCAATTTATAGAAATGTGTGCAGTGATTTGGTAAAGACATATCCACGGTACATTCACACGCAGTTTGAAGTGGATATGGCAAATGGTTCTGGAAAAAAATTCGAAAATATGAATTGCCCACGAGTAGACTTATGACAAAAAGGACTAAAACGATAGACTGTTGTGTTAGCCGAGGCGACTGACTGGTCGGCTGAGCTACAAAGAGTGCAGTACCGAAAATACTTATGATGCGACTAACTGAAGCATGACAATTTTTATAAAGTCGGTAGAGCTTCACACAAGGTAGATCCCCGCCAAGTTTAAATTATTTCTAGCTTACTGCTTTGGAAGTCATATAAGTGAGTTATGCACGAATTTAAAGACAGACTGAATGTTTCTACATATAGACCCTAAATACTTAACAACTTTAATAACATTCGACATATAAACCTAGCAGTGCAACAACGCCACAGATACCAGAAATTAAATATCATTCAAGCAAATTCATTTTACAGTCCAAATCATAAATATGCTAAACGTGCTCGCTTTTCAGCTTTTCAAACCCATTGGCAACTTCGGAAAAATGATTAAATGAATAAATAAAACAACGAATAAATACATGGACGAATAAATGAATGGATGAATGGATAAATATAGAAATAAATAAACAAATTGGTTAATTAAACAATTGATTACTTAAGTATAAAGCTAAATAAATACATCAAGATATTCATACGCGCCATAGATACAGATGGGCTTCAGATGAAACAAAACCATAAATAGCGAGGTATCTTGTTAACCAGTAAACCTTAGCGAGACTCACACACAAATAACTGAAGCGCTATCTATCTATCTATCTATCTATCCAGATAGATAGATAGATAGATAGATAGACAGACAGACAGACAGACAGACAGACAGACAGACAGACAGACAGACAGACAGACAGACAGACAGATAGATAGATAGATAGATAGATAGATAGATAGATAGATAGATATATAGATAGAGCAAAGAATGTTTGTACCCTATCAACTACAACAATGAAATGTCATTCTTACATTCTTTCCATGCATTTTCAGCATTGAAAAAAGTCGAGGTCGAAGGTAAAGACAGTACATTTACACAGACTTTTATTACATAAGAAAGGATAAGGGATACCTTTATATGTTTTACATGCATGTTCGTACTTACCTTACCAACTTTTACTATATTATGCTACTAAATTAGGGCAGCTGCATACATGAAGCAGTGCGCCTCATGGCTGTCCGTGTTGCTGAGTGCTGCATGAGGCCTTCATTGCGTGTCACTGATCTCACGCAAAAGGTTCCTCCTAAAGCCTTTTTGATACTTACTTCATAAAATCTAAACTGGAA
>OZ026626.1:14778648-14966148 GCA_964020975.1 Hermodice carunculata | reverse complement strand
GAAACGGGAATCTTAGCATTCATAGGTAAGTTACAAATAAAAAAATCAATGAGAACTGCTTATTCCAACCTTGACTTGGACTTTTTTGTAATATTCAAACATTTGTTTCGTCCAAGACCTTTTATTTTATTTCGTAATGTAACATGTATTAAGATATGCCTAGTTAGGTTAGCCAACGCTATAACTGGTGATGTTTTGTTAAAAATGCCACAACGATTTAATATTGATATCGGAGATGTGCCTTAAAATGAACGTTGTTGGCTGCATTTTTACATATCAGGCAGTCTAACTACAAAAAAATACACAAAGCACAGTAAACATATCAACACAACCAAGCAAAGCAAGCATTTGTACAAAAGCTGAGCAGACTATATTTTATTAACATAACAAAATAACAGAATATAATGCATAATTGTATTAAAAAGCAACATATTACTAAAAACGTGAAATATAATGCACTGTAGTAATAAAAAAAATTCAATGTATAGATTGTGAATTTTTTATCAAGAACTTCACAAGGTTTGTCCTTTATTATGGTTTTTGAAAAAGGCAACAAAGTCACACAAAACTTATTATTGCATTTCTAGTGGAAGTAAAATACCATATTTTACCGTTCACGTCATGAACAATATTAAATTGAGATATTATATACTTCTCAACACGGCGGTTTAATGTCAGCCAACTATCTTTTTGAGAGATTTTTGTGATGTAGCAGGGTACGCAGTTAACAATATTAACGTTACTTGGCTTTCGATCTTTTGTTTCACACGCTTAAAATAATAGACACATCTAACTCGTGCACCACTTTCATTTTCCATTTACTATAAATGTTAGTCTTTCCCCCATATATATATATATATGTGTGTGTGTGTGTGTGTGTGTGTGTGTGTGTGTGTGTGTGTGTGTGTGTGTGTGTGTGTGTGTGTGTGTGTGTGTGTGTGTGTGTGAGTACAGTATCGTCCTTGAAATCTAAATTGTTTGTCAATGGGCTGTTCGTTCCGTGAGAAAATGGCGAAGTAATGTTGGTAACTTAACTTGATCATTTAGTGTAAGACACCTCTACGTTCTCAATGAGCTTTTGACAAAGATTGCCATTGCAACAATAGCTTTTCTCTTCTAACCCACAGTCTAGATCAGTAATGAATTGTGCCATCTTTCAGTATAGTATAGTTTATATTACTTGCATTTTAATTCATTTTAATGTCAATGGGCATGATGTGACCTTTATAGATGAATACAGCACTTCTTTTTCTCAAAGTGCATGTCTCATGACAACCTAGCTAAAAAAGGTCGAAAAAAGAAGCTAATGTATGTAACATCAATTATATAAATGCCTTAAAACTAATTATAACGGTGCTCTTAGGGTTTGTAGCCTGAAATCTATGGCATTCGGAGAAACTACCCCCTTGGAACACGTGGACCTAAGCCAATAAACGTTTAATCCAAGGTTGGCCACATGCTAATTTTATTGAACTGGAGATAATGAGGAAAAATTATGTTAACTTTCAAATGCCCCTATTTAGTAACTCTGTAATTTTAACCTATAACTGCTGAGCTATCAAATGCGCCTGTTCCACTTATTTGAAATTAATTTTGGTGTTGACTCCATATTAGTTTAGAATTGGCACGCAACAGGTTCAGCATGTCATAAGTCACTGGCACTTTATAGCGTGAAGTGCCCAATCAACAAAAACACTGCCATAATGAAATGAAGAAAAAACCCAGACCAACGTATTAAACATTAATTGCCAATCAATGCTTTGTTAATCCAAGGTTACGAGTTACATAAAAATATGTTAAATATAACTACTTGCTCTTGACAACGTGCAATATACACCAGGAAGGAAAGCAAAAGAAAAAAGAAAAGAAAAGAAAAAATTGTGTTACACTTTAAATTCCAGGCTTGAATGACCAAGCAGTTGAAGGAACATTTCGATGGTCTTGGGGGAAAGCAATGACATATGTACGATGGGCCAGTGACAGGCTACCAGCAGTCTACCAGAAAAGGTCAACACGTTTGACAATGGAAGAGATCGCTGACTGTGTGGTCATGACAAACAAAGGCTGGCAGCAAATACCCTGCATGGAGAAGTATAAAGCTCTCTACGTATGTGAGCTTTATCATAAATATGGTACAAATATAATACCTTTGTAAAATTATGCCGGGGGGGGGGGGGTACTGCTTTTAATATATTAAGTGATGACACAAATATTCTGCAGCAAGATCGCCCTTCTCACTGTTTCGAAGTTCCCATCGGACGGGAGTCAAATGTGCTACACGTTCAATTGATGTAGAAGAACCGAGGCAAACATTTTACGCATACGAATATGCAGGTTTATGTTGCTGTCGGAAAGAAATTTAACAGTAATTCTTCTTCTTCTTCTTCTTCTTCTTCTTCTTCTTCTTCTTCTTCTTCTTCTTCTTCTTCTTCTTCTTCTTCTTCTTCTTCTTCTTCTTCTTCTTCTTCTTCTTCTTCTTCTTTTTCTTCTTCTTTTTCTTCTTCTTCTCCTTCTCCTTCTCCTTCGTCTTCTTCTTCTTCTTCTTCTTCTTCTTCTTCTTCTCATTCTTCTTTTTTTTTCTGCTTCTGCTTCTATATCTTTCTTCCTCTTCTTCTTCTTGTTCTTCTTCTTCTTGTTCTTCTTCTTCTTCTTGTTCTTATCCTTCTTCTTCTTCTTCTTCTTCTTCTTCTTCCTTGCATGCTTTTTGGTAAGAATATTCAACTGAACTATGTTTTTTCAAACATCTTAGTGACACAACTCAGTAATGGTACAGGCCATTATTATCACATAATCTTTCAGAACCTTTTTGAGTGGTGACACGTTTGCTTTTTTCCGAGCTGATGGAGATTTCTTATGAACCAATGATAAATTGAACAGTTTAATAAGAAAAGGTAAATAGATGGCAGGTGCGGCTTCTTTTAGTTGCTTAGCATTCACGTCTTCGGGGCCAGCAGCCTAAGTTGCATCAAGGCTCAGTGTATCAAGAACTCCTGTCTCTGTTAAAATAAGAAAATCAACAGTGGAGACAGGGGTATCATTTATTTTTTGGCAAAATTGTTTCAGTAAAAGCAACTTTACACTACCGTAACCAATAGTTATTTTTATCGGCAATTTCAGCTTAGAAAAGCTTTACAAATACGTTTATCGTCATTTAGCAGGTAGGGCATAATGTTGGGATAATTCCGATTTAAAAAATGACAGTGCGCCATATACATTTATTTTTACCTGCAGAATTACCTAAATACTCACGCTACTAATTATTATGCACCACCTCAGTAAATTTCATTTTCTGCTGCTACTCATTACCATTTACACAAAATGAATTTCATGCAATTGTTTAAAAATATATTTATTAGGAATACACTGTTCAGGAAAACGAAACTGGGCAATTAGGTAGCCAATCAATAACACATGTGCTTCAAATGTATGAGTGAACATGTAGAACAACAGAATATCCTGCAAGCTTTGATAAATTTTGATAAAATGTGGATCCTACCGTCAAATCAGCATTTTAGAATTTTAGTATGTAAAGCACTAAGTGTGACTGAAAACTTTTTTTCAACGTTTTGCAATATGTATCCTTGGTTTCTGTGGGCACATTTGAGGAATAATGTAGGCTTCGTTGGCGTGTTTCTATGTAAATTACCAGCACCCCTGCAGGGTATCAGGCAAGACCAAGGACACGTGACCTGCGCATTCAGTTATTAACAGGCCAATCCATTGTTCTTGTATACTCGCACATAATAAATAGTCAATCACAATAATCACTTTACACGCTAATAAAAATAACAAGGAGCTTAAGGACTCAAAATACATGGGACCATTTTTTGAAGAAAACCAAATGTACAACCCTATACGGCATTTCTTAATGCTGCTATGGTAGCTAAGGCATATTTTTTGGTTGTTATGGTCATGAACTACAGATTGGAGCGAAGATCAGTACTATTCACAACCTTATTATTAGACAAACGCAGTGATAGTGAAATGATCGGGTTTTATGCCGTCCATTTTTTGTTCTCGTCCAAAGCATATAGCAAATCTTGAAAATTGAATTGGCTTGGTTGCTAACAATATAATTAAAAAAAGACATATTTTTTATTATCTGTGTAGTTTATGAATGTTGCCCTGCAATGTTAAAATATCTACCTTGGTAAAAAAAAAAAAACACGAGAAACTCGGATTTTTTTAAACTTTACCAAGCTGTATTTCCTAAACTAAGGAAGTTATCCAAAAATATGGCAAACATTTGGGAACAATATTTAATTTGTCAACATTTGAATTCTGTATTACATCAAATATTTCCTTGTATCATAAACTTAGAAACAACAAATATTTTTTCCAGGTAAGCACAGACTATATGAAAAAAGTTGTATCAAGGGTTCCCTACACCCTTAATAACTTCATACAATTAAAGTATAATGGGTGACTACATAGAAAATACAAACGTTATCAAGGCTCTTTAAGAGAGGGACATAACATGGGCAACATAAGCAACGTAAGACACACTCGAATAATTTTCAGAGCCCTCTCAAAATGTTAGAGTGCATAAAATTACTTACAAATTACTAAAGTATGAGTAACAAACCTTTTTCCCTTAGAATAAATGATTTATGACTGACTCACAAAAATCGATGCGCTAATTACACCTTCCATGTAGTCATTCTACCGGCCAGTACTTTGTGCACAATCGGACATAGTTTGCATTGTTCAGGCACAAGAACAAACGACTAGAATGTCAAAATTTCAAGCCTCAACTTTCACACCTGAGTGTCATGTACATATTAGACTTCAACTTTAAGAAATTGGTTAGCACTACAGTATCTATCAAAACTATAGAGCAAATGTAGCTTTTTTCACCTGGATGTCACAAAAACGAACACACATTAGCTTGCTCTGCACCATGGCTTGTAACAGAATGTGATAGGGTCAGGGACAGAGCTAATGAACATCTGCTATACCCGGCTATCACTAGTCAAACATGTTGATTTTTAATTTCGAAAATGGCCAGCTGATGGCAGCATTACCTTTCTACATTCAATAGTAAAACACTACCTCAAATGCCTACTGTCTCGCATGCTTGCAGAATGTTTGTTTACTACAAAGGGATTATACTATAATGGCCTTGTGAATCACACTCAAAGCGGAAAGTCATGTCAAAAATGGGACGTTAACCACCCTCATACTCACGCCTTTACAGGAAGCTCATTCCCTAACGATGATCTCAATCGCAAGGCAGCTTCAAATTACTGTCGTAATCCGAACAAAGATGCTGGTCCCTGGTGTTTTACCACAGAGAGAAGAATCCGCATGGGCTTTTGTAATATACCTTTGTGCGATTCAGGTAAAAGACGTTTTATATATTCTCAATGAAATGGCTCAAAGCACACATTGAATAAAAAAATTCCAATAAACTGTGGGCCATTCTTTTTCAAAACTTCCTATTGTGTGCACCAGTATACAACCATTGCCAAAGACAGTGAGACGGAGGTAATGTGAATGAAAAGTAATAACCTAAGTAGAAGGCATTAAACCTGCAGGTAATGGCAAAATAAAAATATCATAGCGTGTCCTGCAGCAGATGGATTTTAGCTGGCAGCTGTATGGTTTTGTATGGGCAGTAAATGCAATGATGACTCCCTGGGTATCTCTTCAAAAACAATGTTGTGCATCTCAAATGACCAAACTACCAACATATATATATATATATATATATATATATATATATATATATATATGTATGTGTGTGTGTGTGTGTGTGTGTGTGTGTGTGTGTGTGTGTGTGTGTGTGTGTGTGTGTGTCAATTAAGAGGAATAAAAAATAAGTCATTCACACAGTTCACTGGTCAAGATGACCCTATCCACATGGACTTGTTTTCGGTGCCAATCGTTACAATGTGCATACAAAGTTCTGCCGGTGACAGATTGGTTTTAAGCTTGCCGTCTCTTGCTTCACAAAGTTCGCCGATAAACGCCGCAGATTGCTCATCATCTTGATTGAAGTCCTCGTTATCCCGAGAACTGGAGAGTGATCGCCAGCATGACGACACTAGTGAGTGCTTATCCATTCCATATTTTGACGCTATGAACGTTAAAGATTTAGACGCAGATGATTTGCTGCCATTAGTTACCAGATTACCGCAGGTTTTTACAATTATATTATTACTGTTTACCACCTTTGAAATGAATTGTATCAAACTTTGCTCGATCAGCCAATATACTGCCCAACCACTTGCTCTCATGGGGTCGCATCCACTAGGTAGACTTGCAGTCTACCTAAGGACCACCTGCGCTCAAATAGTACAGAATAGGTGGCACCGAGAGCAGACCACTGTCCACTCTGCAAGTTGGTCGCAACGTCCTGAGAAAGGTAATTATTACTAAACGGACCCTCTATGGTATATACTTGTATGGTCCTTCGGTCCCTTTATATTTTCATTGTCAAATAAAATTAATTGAGCAAATGTATACAAATGAAAATACATGTAGTTTGTGCTATTCTGTCACGTGGATCCAAAGTATAAAGAAAAATTACCAGTAAGCTGAGTATAAACATATATATATATATATATATATATATATATATATATATATATATATATATATATATATATATATATATATATATATCTAACCTGGATAGGCCTATAGTACATCAAGCTGACCAATACATGGGATCTCCAGAAAGTGATATTTCTGGAGCTGTTGACGGACACCAGTTTTCTGCAAACGGTTTAACACCAAATCGCTTGAAATCCGCCTAACACCCTAGGGCTCTTTTCTTTGTAAAAATACTTTATGAACAAATGTATACACAAATATGTACATAAGAGTCGTTGTCATTGTGTCAAGTGGATCAAAAGTATTTACACAAATGAGCAGTAAGTGATATGGCCATCGCTGTTGACTGACACTGGTACTTTGCAAACTTTTGGACCCCAAATTGCTTTAAATCGGCCTCAAATCGTAGGTTGACTTTGCATTAATATCGTGTAACTAAGAAAACCTATTTATCGTTATGTTAACTATTACTGCATCCCTGTAGGGCCAAAGACCCTTATTGTATAAGGTTATAAGGAATCGAACTAATTCTTTCTTTCCATTTCAATAATTATGTGAAAATACACTAAAAGAAACAGCAGTGTTATTGACCTTTCGACAGTGAGTGACATCATTAATAGTTTTACTTGCATTCTGAAACCTACAATTAAAAATTACATTCACAAAATAAATGAGATAGTGTTTCTTGATCGGTACAGAAGGGACACTTGGAATCTTTGACAATTTGGAGCTTGTTCAACTGGGATTTCATCAGCAAGATACAATGAGTTATTTTCCATGTTATATTCCTACCTTCCTCCAACAAGAGCGTATTCATGCTTTGAATGACTAAATCGTGGAACTTGCGGGAAGACACGGAATTCGAGATAGCATTATAAGTTTATTCATGTTTATATTGGAGTATATTATTAAAAAAATTCAAAATGACGTAAAATACATCCAACGTGTACGAGTTCCATACAAAGCTTCTTTCAAATGAACCACACGTAAAGCTTCAATTTTCTTGGGAATGCATACCACACTTTGACCACCTTCAAAGTTTTTCCTTTAACCTGTTTGATGTTATCAGTCACTGCACCTAGAACCGTAAGTTACTACATGTAAGGGTGTATCTAATAATCGCTTTATCATAATAATATATCGGCTTTTCCAGTTATCAAGTACTTGGGCGACTTGACTCAGGACGCGTTCGCCGTTATATTTATCAGTGGCGCATGAGCCTAAATATATACCACGAAATTTACAAAGCTCACTCGTCCAGTTTCTTTCACGATAATTGCCTTTTTACCCTACCATTTCCCAATCATAAGCAAACAATACTTTGTCTTCTTATCTATTTGTGCACCAGAAACTAGCTCGTACATGTCGTTAAGAACCGAACTGCGAGTATTGGATGGTGCACTTGCGACGTTGTATGTTGTATCATCATCACACTGCACAAATTTTGCATGCTCTGTTGTACCAGGTATTTTAAGACAACGATTATCACATCAACCTGTGAATCTTTATACCAATAGCATAAAATGTGGTACATGACTCAACAATTTCTGTTGGCTCGATAACTATTTTGCCAATATTTTTTTTTTAAACTTTTTGACGCGTTTCCTTTTAGCTGCACATGTTTTTCCTCATTTTCTAGGCCGATAACATTGCTTCTAAATTTCCCAGCCTCCATTTGCTGCACCAAAATGTGTTCAATTTCTTTCTGAACCATTTCCTCTGGCTCTATATATAGACTCTTCAACCATTGGTAGTACAGTGTTGTTATTATATGTTTCATATGTAATATTATTGTTGGAATTGAAAAAAAAAAGTGGTTTACATGTTGAGGAATTCGAGTAGTACCCGGAGCTAGTGATGTAACTGGTACAATTTATTTTCGTCAAAAATAAGGATTCTGTTTTTCAAAAATATGGTAGTCATGGCAACCAGGTCTGAAAACAAACACTACCATGGTAACTGCTTATACATAATAGTAGCATGAGACCATAATGCATCAAAATTAGAGTTGAAAATCAGTCCAGGTCTCAGAACCGTCCAAATCTTGACACGTGTATCAACACTAGCATCACCAGATATTAGTGCAAGATTTGAATATCCACCAAATACTACATTATTCACGGAAAATCTAAAAAAGATGGGATGTCATGTTATTAGCATAGGTATAACGACTGTGCAAAAATGGAGGGGTACAACAGTTTTGAATGTGCTAGAGAAACATAGATAAACCGAGTAAACAAAAATTATCCGTGATCAAAACTCGAGTCATTCATCAAGTATGATTCACAAGGTAGAGATATCAACAACTTGTCTACTTTATGTATCAGTGAACGAATGTTGTATAAAGTATGACCGCAAACACCTCTCATGACTTGAGACGAGTACGAACAAAGGTTAGTAGAAATTGTTGCGTCATACACGCATTCTGTAAATTGTATGCTCCAATTGTTAGGCTTATATATTTATCACATCATTTATATAACATCTGTAATACATCCTATATTTTGATAATACTTATTATTCACTTCACTTTTAAACAAAAAAAGCTATTGCTTTAATTCCATTTTCAAGTATCCCTTTTTCACAAATCTTTGAATTAGAGGAGTCAAGGTTGTCAAAATCGGCACATACTCTTGCAATGGCAATGGAGCTTGACACATAAACAGCATAAGCTTGCCCAAGTGGAATATTAATACCCACGTGAGGTTAATTTACTATGCCATTTAAAAAAATATCATGTTTTTTTCACATTAATTGAATTTTGATTCTGTACTATCACTTTATCCAGAAATGAATATTCCTTATCATTCCCTGAAGTTTCTTTAAATTTCTGTACAGAGTGAACATTTATTATAAATTGTTATTTTTATACTCACACACACACACACACACACACACACACACACACACACACACACACACACACACACACATACATATATATGTATATATATATATATATATATATATATATATATATATATATATATATATATATATATATATATATATATATATCGATCTATGTTTTCATCCCTATCTACCTATTTTACGTGAAATCCGCGAATGGAAAAATATACAAGCAAATCAAACATCGAAATTAATACTAATACAGAAATGAATAAAAACAATATAAACTAAAGCAAATATACATGAAATCGACGTTTAATACAACATCGAATACATATGAAGAAGAACATTAAGTATAGCCATACTCATTAATCAATATATGAAACTAAACAAACATTTATCAATAAATCATGAACTGAAGTTATTCTTGACAACGAAGGCCAATCAGATTCGGAAGTAGAAACAGAAATTAAAAGGCAAAGTAAAGGTGGAATAAAAACTTTACCAATTAGGGTTGACAATACCACTGCGCCATCAACTAGAGAAAATAATACTGACCTCGGAAATGTTCAACAACGGATAGCAAGATGGTGTTTCCAGGCACGAGATAGCTATAGCCTGCGTCTCCGAGCTCTGTAAAATGGTTTGCTTAATTCAATGCCATGGGTAGCAATACAGCTCTGCTGCTCTGATCAACTGTTAAGTGCTAAAGTGGAATGCAATAACTAATAAGTACGATCAAGAAGAGAACCATTAACGGATGATGAAATTGATAAATTTATGTTTATTAACACCTTCACGTCGAATTTTACATACAGTCGGATCAACAGTCAGGTTGTCACGCAGCCACAAAAAAAAATTGTTTTAATGACAGTCCCAAATAATGCACTTGATCTAGGGCGGGTAAACCTTATTGCATAGAGAACATCATTTTTTTTCTGTCAAACAAATACCATAAAGTTGAGCGCAAGAAAGTTTTGGATCTGTGAGCACTTGCATAAGTACCTGAACCACATGCAGCAAATAAATTGCATTATTTACTTAACTACTATAACCATCAACCTCAGCTGCTGTAATATTTTTAGCCCGGTAAGTGAAGGGATGTTTGACCATTCATCTTAAATGGTTCGTTCATACTCAAAATTGTTTCTAATACGTTAAAGGATAACATCGTTTCTTTAGATTACAATGCATATAAAAGCAGTTCTCCTGTTCACTGTATATGTTTCCACGTATTAACTACTCATATTGTTACTGGGAGGTCCATGCTTGGAATCTAATAATAATAATAATAATAATAATAATAATAATAATAATAATAATAATAATAATAATAATAATAATAATAATAATAATAATAATAATAATAATAATAACAACAACAACAAAAGATATGGAAAAAATACGTGACATATAGAGAGACGCCATGAAAATTACTCATGCATTGTTATAAACACATATAAGCTTAAAACAAATTACACACACACACACACACACACACAAATGAATAAGAGTAGGCTGAACGTCTGCTGGCAGCGCACCTAAAATATAAGCGTGTTGAATGATACTCTGGCAGAAATATATGAATCCGAAATTTTTTTGTCGTCCACAGTATAAATTGGATCAGAGCAAAGAGTGCATTGAAAAGATGGAGCGCTTTTAGTGAAATAAAAAGGACAATTTCTGCCATCCACCACACATTTAGACTTGGTACGACGGAAAGTAAACTGCCAGTCGTCCACTTAATTAGTACATATATCAATATGTGCTTGGAGGTCAGAAGCAGGGGCTGATAAAAGGGTGATGTTATCCGCACAGGCCACACTATTCAATGTCACCTATGCAGATTCCACATTTAGCTTCCTGCTCTTTACACAAGATACCATCAATAGGAATATTGAACATTTTGGGCTAAAGAATAATCCCCTGTCGGGTGCCACGAGTTGCCTCAATCCAATCACTTGACATGCGATTTTATTTGGCAACAGAATAATGGTTTTGGTACCATTTATAAAGGCAAAACCAATGAGTGGTATCAACCTGTCTGGAACGTTTGTAAAATAATCCCTCATGTCAGATTTTATCGAAGCAATTAAAGGGCGTCTACAATACAAATATATATAGGATAATTTTTGGCACTATAAACGGAGATAATATCATTCCACAAAGAAGTGCACATATCAGACCCTCTCATTTTTTAAACCCGAACTGACTATCACAAAGGGTGTCTGGAATGTCAATAGACAATCCGGCAAGTTTGGAATATATTGAGCATGCAGTAACAGCGCGGTAATTCGAGAGATCATTGGGATTCAGTCCAGGATTTTATTATAGGAACGATAACCCTGTCCCGAAAAACCTCAAGAAAGAAAATGAGAGCATAAAAAAAAAAATGTTTACACATAATATCACTGTTCCCGTATGCAAGATGACCAGAAGTCACCTCATCCTGGCCAGGAGAGCTATAAGGAGAAAATAAAGAAATGTAAGTTTTAACGTCATTAGGTGATAAAAACTTATCAGGATGGTTAGAGATAAACTCCTGAAATTTCTGCTGTACATCAAAACGGACTTTGTCATCTGGAGACGGGGGGGATCACCCATGATTTTCTTGTAATATTGGGCTATATCGTGAACCTGCAGTACCGCGTTAGGGTGTTTCCTTAGTTTCGTGTTAATCCTCTTCCAAAATTGTGATAGGTTTCTTTCATCATATAAACTTTTCATGGCACGAAATTTGTTGTTACTTTGCGTCACAATACATCGTCTAGTTAGGTGCCTGAACTTCCTTTTGACGTGTTTCCGATACTCAAATACAGGTGCGGATCTGAGGCGACCATTTTGAACCTACAATGCCTCCAAAACCTTTTTTAATCATGGAGATTAGCCAGCTCCAAGGAGCAGTAAGACATAGGCTTATAGACCTTTTTTCCGGGATACAACCTGCAGACTGAGCTGTTTTATGTATTGTACTATTAATGCGATGTATATAATTATCTGTGAATGTTTGCAAATCCTCACTACAAAATGAGGGATCACTAAGAGGGATCGAGTTATGTGAAAAATTATAAATTGTGGCACTTCGTACTATCCCCTTAGTAACAAACAATATGTCATATGAGGGGGTCCTGGTAGATCGATGCGCCATGGCGTAAACATCGATGCACTGAGACCCGTTCTCAATCAACCCAGACTTACTCTTAGTAATTCAAAGGAACACGAGCTGGTCGCACTCCTCACCTGACTCTTTGATGTCCCTAGGTAAAGAGCTGACAGAGGTTGGTCCTCGCTGCCTGTTCTGGTTTTGTGGCTGCCTGGGGCTGTTGCAGTCGTGCTGCACAGGCCGTGGCCCTGTCGGTGGGCGGGGAAGGGGAAGGGGGAGGGGGTAGGATCTGAAGGCATCTAAAACCACTGATTTCTTCTCTACTTATATACAGGTGAGCTTTTAGTATTTTATCTATATGTATCTTCCTCCAGTCCTGTGAGGGTTTTAATAAAGTGATAATAATTCTGAGCAATCCATTTCAAGTCAACAACAGTGTAACGGTTATATTGACTATCGATATGAGAATCATTCTGAACAAAAGCCAAGGGTATTAAATATTCATGTTGTGAGAAAGTGACAAATGATCAATGGTATGGTCTGCATTAAGCAGACCTATAACACAATTCTTAAAGACAAAAAATTGCACGTGAGGTAATAAGTATTGAAGTATTTATGGAGTTTTTGGTCCCATATTGTTAGTTTACGACCACCCTTAGACTTTTGCCGCAACGAGAGCTGCAAGCAGAAAACTATTTGTTAGAGTTGTACGGCGGTTGGGACACAGTGGTGCAGTCCTCTCCCTTTCAGGCATATTGCTATATTTTATCCTGTACTTGAGGCCATAGTACTTGCGATAGGACAAAATACTGACTACATAGTTTGATATCTCATACTACACAGTTTTTTTGGCACTATTTCTTCCCATTATGATAAGGTAATTGATGATCTGATCAAAGTTTGATGTACCCCACTGTCATTACAGTACAAGCAGCAATCTGATAATGGACAGCACATTCAGTGTTACTTTGGTTGATACATTGTGGGAAGATAAGTTATTTTCACTTGATCTTGCAACGTTTGTTTTCAGATACAGATGGGAATGGTCAATTTCTATTTTTCCTTTCTTTGTTTTTCTCTCTCTTTTTTATTTATTTTTTGTGGGGCTTTTTTGGTTTGTTTTGTTTTTTGTTTTTTGTTTTTTGTTTTTTGTTTTGGTTTTTTTGTTGTTGTTTTTTTTGTTTTTTGTGTGTCCTTCTTTGAGAAGTTAAGCTCACCATTAACAACGAACGGTCACATATACATGAAAGCTTGTATTTTTTTTTTTTTTTTTTTTTTTTAGATGAAGAGGCAGTTACAGATAGTGAGCTCCTCAGCCTTGTCTTTCACATAGAAGACAGCCAGATAGACATCTAGAGGAGCTACAAAAGCTAACAAAGAGTTTACTGGCAGCTACAGCCTTGCTAATATGTGTTCTGTTGAATCCGACAACACGAATGGAGACAGCCTGCACCGTACGTTGGGGTCTGCACGGTGCTGCCACCATGAGGCCTTACCTAGCGACAGTCCAGCCAACCGGTGCATTGCCACGCATTCAATTTTGCAAGGCAATAAACCGGAGCGTTGTGTAATGGGCGTGGGCAATGGCCATTCCTCAGCACACGCTGACCTTTGCCGGATTATCTGCAACCTAAAAAATAAAAGTGTTGTACGAATCATGTGAAGCCTGTACCGAATGATTCTGAGAGTGGTTAGCCATAAATCCGCGAAATGATACAGGAGATGTTTTATAAATTTCGGCGCCAACCATGTACAGATATGTTGGAGGGTTCCTTCCGGAGTTAAACAAATAACATGGGGAAGAATTCTAAGTTGGCACATTGATCTCGTACCACAAAGGTATAAATCAAAAGCTACGAGAAATTGACCATGGATAATTACAGATGAAACGTCCTGAATTCGTTAAAAATAAAACAGCAATGTAGACACAGGCGCGAGTTAAAACAGCTAGGAGGGGTATCATTTGTTCAAATATCACTCCATGGCACATGATAAGTTATGACGTGTACATGTGGCATCACTGCTCCCCCCCCCCCCCAAAAAAAAGAAAACAAAAACCAAAACAAAACAAACAAACAAACAAAATAGTTTTTGTAGTTTATGAGGAACTTTGTGTGCATAACCATCCAAGCTGCTGTGCCCCGTAATATGATGGCGCAACTTTCGGGTAATAAAACGTCGCTGGATTATTATGCGGTGGCAAGTACTTATATCCACCGTCAAATCTTCAGTGTCCTGCAAAGTAATCACCAAACTAATTACTGTGATCCGTAGCAAAGCCTTGTATCACACTTCCAGCAGTTACGTCTTTCATATCTACCACGATGCCCACTCTGGACACTCTAGAGCGAGCATGTAACCCTCTCACTCGACGGCTCTATGCCGTCTGCGGCTACGATCTGGCAGCCATATGTGCCGGGGCCACTTTCAATGATGTAGTAACCATCATCATTTCCCAAATATGTCACCAAATATTTATACGTTGTTCTCGTTGTCCCTGAATCACCATTTACGGATACTCTAAACAGTGAAAATTGACGTTTTGGCTTGCCGTTAGTATGCAATTCCACATGTTCTTCGATTTTGAAAAGACCTGTTTACATGGACCCATCTGGATTTACAGATGCTAGGCGTACAAAAGAGTGCGTCTTAATAGTGACATGATTTATTTTGGTTCTGTTCATTTGCGTTGATTAAAAACAGAATATTACAAAGGACTTTTGAAGCGCGGCGTAAAAAATAAATCTAGATTTGTGATTTGTCGGTCGCACCAGTCTACCTTCATAGATAAGTGCACCACCATTGCCTTTCTGGCGGGGCGGGGGGGGGGGGGGTAATCTGCTCGACGGTCTTGTGTGACCGACAGCAGACTCAGCAAGTTTCATCATCATATATATATATATATATATATATATATATATATATATATATATATATATATATATATATATATTGATATTGATATGAAAATGACGAACGAAGAAAATCGCTTTGAAATAAAATAGTGCAGATTCCCAAGCATAGTTGGCTTTTACATGGGATTTGCGTATTCCCCTCACCTCTAGCTTTGACTACGTGTCAAATAAACATGTAGCTTTGCCTCGGTGAAGTTTTCATATTTATTTGATTTCATGGCCTAAAAGGGATATTTTAAACTTTAGTTTATCAAATACACTTGTCTCGATTTTTGCCATGCAATTAGATTCAGTATATCTAACCGCCAGTGAAAGCACCTGGTTTGTCTACAATCATTGTTTGTTTAATAGTTATGGGCGTTTCTTCTCGCATTTTTTGTATAATATTTATGGATGTTTATTAAAAAATGCCTACATTCAGTCTCAATGCCCATGTGCAGTATTGTAAAAAAAAAACTCATCTGCGTTTGTGCCATGTTTTTTTTTTTCTTTTTGTTTGTTTGTTTTCTTTTTGTGTGTGTGTGTGTGTGTGTGTGTGTGTGTGTGTGTGTGTGTGTGTGTGTTCTATTTCAATGCTGTGACTCCTACTTTTGGACTCTCCGTCATATCTGTATTAAAAGGAAAAAGAGCAATAGTCATGACGCTATGAAAACTGTCCGAATTCATTTTCGGGTCGAATATTACAAAAAGGCCAATGACATTCCATCGCGACTGGAAATGGCATATCCATCCGATTCTTCATTATTTCAAATATCATCACGGACTTGTGTATAATATGTATACGCACCTCATAATATGAATGCTACATGTTGTACAGACCAGGATGTCACATACAAGTAGAAAAATGGACACTAATCGTCGGTGCATTTATGTTCTATGATTATGAACACCAAAGATTTGTCTATCCAGGGACGTGCTATAGGGCACGTGGGCGGGCAAGCAATCAAATTATTCTTACCCTAACTGAGACATCAAGTGGCCAGGGTTTTCTCTGATGCATCAACATTTCAACCTACTGGCGCTTGCGTCTCAGTGTTTTTGTTTCTTTATTGGATTTCGGTATCTCTGTAACGACCTCACAGGCACCAACCACAGTAAAGAGATGTATAAGAATTTGCCATTAAGCGTGACTTCCTGGCAGGATGCTTTCCCGGCAAGGGGGGGGGGGTTTGCCTTCATCCCGAAAAGGATATGTAGGCGCCCTGGAAGGATGAAACGTTATCTTCCATGTGCTATTTTACCTAGAAATAAGGGGTTCACATCCCAGATTTTGCCAAAAAATGGGGTCAAATTCGACATTTTGCAAAAAACATCAGGGTCAAATTTCGACTTTTTCATGTAAGAAATTGCCATTTACCACTTTTACAGAACGAAAATCGGTCAGAATCAGCACATTTAACCTTTGCATGACGGGAATCAAATAACTTTTCTCACGTTTGAAAAAAATAGGTACCTGAGTTCAGGTAGCGAGATCCAAATCGCCCGAAATTTCGGCTAAAAAATGTTTTGGTTTTTTTTTTTTTGTTTTTGTTTTATTTTTATTTTTTTTAAATATTGGTGTGGATGCATATCTCATGTATCTGTCATGTAAACATCTAATTTCTGCCGAAGTTGCAAAACAGAAAAATGGCGGTATTTAGTAGAGCTTCTTGCTGAGTGTTGACAGTCACGTCGCCCGTGTTTATTGTTAGTGTGAAGGGGGTGAGCTTGAGAAAGTCGTCACATGACCGGCCGTGGCAACAGCTCGTTTTAAAATGGCCACCAGTGTGTCCGCTTTAGTGATGACGCTGATGCATTAGTTCCGTGGTTCCCAAACCATACGGTCATAGATTTATGCATTAGGTAGCTATTGTAACATGTACTTTTTATGCTATCTTGAGTTTTGGACATTTAATCCGATGAAAAGTATTGAATACAGGCCGTACAGTTAGCCGAGATCATGACATGACTGGACATCCTAATCCTACTTCAAAGGCATTCATGTTTCACTTTCAATGTCGTCTTTCATTACCGACGTGGCAGTGATTGTTCTCTCTCCCAAAGAAACCAAAAGTTCTAATCAGATTTAATAGTTCACGCACAAGTTCTCTTTATACTTAAACTCAACAGAAAAATTAAAGTCTTTGTCTAATTTGTATCTGAAGTTCTTGCGAGCTCAGAACAAGCACTTGCGACCTAGTCATGGTATTGGTGGTCTTATCTTAGTACGTTCGTCAGGAGATATATCGCTAAACTAGCAGAATCGGTCTCAAAAAGCTTAAAGTTAAAAAGGAAGAATCAGCGATGCAGCCAGCAAACAGATGGTACGAGCGACACAAGAAAAGATTATGGTGAACAGAATGACTGAGTTTGGGTATGTACAATTCAGATATTATAGTGGGGTCCGACCTGCTAACCAGGTCCCAAAACAATCAATTAGCCTGACTAATTGGGTGGCAATTTGATCGAATATGCGTTGTAATTCGATATCGTTGTATTCGTTGCGGTTAAGTAAAGGTACAGCTTACTTCTTGTGACAAAATATCTCGTTTTATTTGATCATTTGAAAGTACCATGTATAGGTTGTAGGAGCTTACCTAATGAAACGTTACTATGTTGAACAGTATACTTGCATAGAGCCTGAGCATACAGTCCTACAGTCCAGTTGTCTAGAAATTATTTTCATGTTCTGAATAATTTTGTTGGCCCCTTGTTGTTGCCCCAGTGCCTTCGGTTGTACTCTGAGCTGAGCCTTTGCCTTTTTGCTGTGTACATCGGATTTCTTTTAATATATTTTTTTCTCCCCATTGTGAATGTCAATTTATCTTGTACATATACTTTCTTTTGCATCTAATACTCAACTGCCATATACTCACAGAATGTACAATCATATAAAAAACTTGCCATGTTTTGAAGATAAGTTGTGATTTTTTTTTGGATTTTTTTTTTCAAAACAAAGCCTTTAAACATGCGGCAAGCAAGCTGTGATATCTATGCTATTGAAATGTGGCGCGCCATCCTTAACCAGAGACCACACGACGATGATTGACATCTCGCGTCACCACGACTAGCCAATCAAAATGAAGCGTAGCAAAGCGGCACGCTTGACAGTGAAACCATGTTCTGTGGTCTAACCGCAAATAGCAAATAAAACATGTGGCAGGACAAATCTGGACTATGAACTCAGTCCGGATCTGTCCAGTTACGTAACTCAAAAACTATTCACAAGTATTGTTTAATGTCCATCATGTACACATCTCTGGTCCTTACCATCTTATAAATATATGAAAAAGAATCGAATAATCTATACTTTTTCAGATACCGAAAAAAACATCCCATTGGATCCCACAGGATCCTACTGGATGTCCCTTAGGGTGACCTTGTATTCCACGGGATCCCATGGGATCCAATTGGATCATCAGCTTCTGGTCCATCCCATTGGATTCTATTTAACACCTATGCATGCAATCAAATGTGATAAGCCATTCACATTCCCTTCATACTGTACATCATAGGTCACGGGTTATTGTCCGTGGCGCCAATATTGTGTACAAGTTTACATGACCATAATTCAGACACAGGATTTGATTACAGAGATTGTTTTGATATTCAAAGCTAATATGAATTCAGTTTGATACCAGTTTGCCTTCAGATGCTTCCAACTGTTTTTATGGATTTTGTTATTTTCAAAGAAAACACCATCCTTCTTTGTTTGTACATATTCAGTCTCAGTCAATAGGATTGTCCCATTGGATTGTCCCACTGGACCATCCCATTGGATGCAGTGCAGAAATTGCACAAGGCCAACTAAGTCTAAATATCAAATCATACAGTGAAAAATAGCAAATATACAATCAAACTATTTAAAATATGTGGAATTTTTTATTTATAAACAAAACACCCATATTTTGTTCATTAGTCAATATTCATCTTCATCCTACAGGACCATCCCATTGTACTGTCCCATTGGATGCGATGCAGAAAGTGCACAAATACTAATTATAAGAATAAAACTAAGTGGTTCACTACTATTCCGAATATAATAATGAGTTTTTTTTTTTTTTTGTTTTGTTATTTTTAAGAAAACACCATATTTTTCCATTCGTCAATTTTCATTTCCATCCTGCAGAACCATCCCATTGGATGAAAGACACATTGTTCTATTACAGGTCTCAATCTAAACAGTTCACTGCTGAAACTATGCATTCAAATAATTCCAATTCCAAATGAGAGCATGTTCTGTCATTTTCAAAGGAATCACCAGGATATTTTATAATATTTGTAAATACTGACCTTCATCCAATAGAACCATCCCATTGGATGAAAGGCGCCTACTCCTTTTACACGCATCAATATAAACAGTTCGCTGCTACAACTTTGCATTTAAATAATCCCTAATATTTGCATGGTTTGACTTTTCTAGAGGAATCCCCAAAATCATTTATCATATTTGTAAATATTTGCCTTCATCCAACAAGGCCATCTCATTGGCTGAAATTTGTACACACCTAACACAGGAACCAGGTATCAATAAACATCGTTCAATGTAAGAAAACGTGAATGATTCCAAATGTTTTCAAATGTTATTTTAGAAGAAAACGTCAGAGTTTAAAACTTTACTTCTATATATATTCGCCTTCATCCAACTGGACCATTCCATTGGACCATCTTTTCAGAGTTCTTGCATGTCTTATAATTTATTAACATGTTGTGTTCTGTATCAACACATTTATCCCCTATAAAAATCATTTCAGAGTCTGTTTTGTGGAGAGTTCATCAAAATGTACTTCTGTTTGGTCTGTACAGTTCAATTGGCTTGACCAATGGGATTTTCCAATTGAATATCCAACTGGACAATAACATGAAAAATGTTTTATTTTGATTGAATAATATTGTATAATTTACGTTGAGTGCATTAGTACCTGTTGCTAATGACCACCCTGATGAGAGACCACTAGCCATTTAAAACCACTTTTTCACAGACTTCACGTGGGTTTTTTTTGCGTTTTGGTTACTTGTACCTGTACCTCTCATAACACCACATTTTACCTTCTGTACTCTCCTCAGTGATACACAGTGTATATGCAGGCTTGCATCAAGCCCGGAAAACATGGCAGATTTGCCTCCAGATTCAGGTCTGCCGACCACTAAGTATTATGTCTTTTTAATTGAGTATTTATGACCACCTGGGGATTGAAGTGCAAACAAGTGTGCCCTCAATAATCAGTGCCATTTGTAGAGTTGTGGTCAATCTGCAAAGATGTGTGCAATGTGAGAGGTCAGTGTTGTAATCAAATGTAAGGTGACCAGCTATCCTCCAGGATGTGATAAAATGGGTAAGGGAGAAGTTAAGGGTAACTGAGTTTGCCACGCATTATCCTTGTTTCTTTTTCAGCAATACCAAGAAAGCTACATCTGCACTCCGTGTAGCCTCCTTGACAATACAGATGACATAATTTGTATATCATTACATATTTGAATTCATATAAACTCAGCATGGATTCCAGACTTGCCAGGTTTAAACTTGATCTATAAAAAAATAAAAACACTAACAACACCCCCACAATACCCCCACAGAAAAGGACAAGTGATTCTCTGTGTGGAAGAAATGTTTTGTTTGTGCAGGGGCAGAAAACAGAGAGAAAAGGTGAAGTTGCTCGACACCCTTGGACTCTATGTTAACATTTTCAACTTGAGAATTAAATCTTGAACAATCAGCAATTTAAAACTTTCATTGTCTTTTCACTCTCTCACCAGAAAGGATGAGAACCTTACCAGGACCCATTAAGTTTTAGGTTGGGGGGTTGGCGAGGAGTGGGGGCTGGGGGGGTAGTCATATGCAAGCATCTAAATATTTGGCTTGAAAAGATAGATCTGACACCTTTAATTATGTCTGTGTGCCAACACAAACATATTATTTTTTTTCTAGGAATTCTTTATTTCTTTTTTTCTTCTTCTTTCTTTATGTCTTTGCCAACACAGACATTTTATGTCTGTGCGCCAACACAGACATATTGTTTTTCTAGGAATTCTTTCTTTCTTTATAGGCTAATTTGTCCGACATTTCATTTGAAAACTATTATACATAGAAACTCCTAACTTGGCTTGATTAGTCTTCCATACATGAAGTCTTGAGTTTTTGTAAAAGCTGATAATTATGCAAATTAAGGCCGTTTAAAGATTTAAATCTTGAATATCTTCAAAACTATTATAAGCACAGGCAGCCAATCCAACTTTAATTCACAGGTTTCTAATAATGCACATTTTTGTATTTTACATATGATCTCTACAGGTCAAAGTTCAAGGTAATTTTGGCATTCAAAACTTTCTTTTAACCATTAGTCAGTCAATTTGTATCCGATTTTGATCATGTTGGGCTCAAATTGTAAATATTGTAACACTGCACATTTTTGTAAGGTAGATGTGACATCTAAAGGTTAAAGATCAAGGTCATTTGGACCTTTGGAATTTTGATCCTGCCATAATATGGCAAATTTTCACCCAATTTTAACCATGTTGGACCCAAGGTGTTTGGGAACACTGTACATTTTTTACATTTACATGTGACCTCAAAAGGTCAAGGTTATTTCGCCCTTTGAAATTTTCATCTAGCCATAACTTGGTTAATTTTCATCTGATTTGGTTCTTGTTGGGCTCAAATTGTAGATGTTTTAATACAGTACATTTTTGTGATTTACATGTGACCTCAAGGTCATTTGGACTTTAAAATGTTAATTTAGCCATAAGCTTAATAGAATGTGAAGTACCAAAGGAAAAAAAGTTGCAGCATTTAATATTTACAACTCTTGCAGGCACACAGACAGATTCGCTTTGAAGCAAATCTTCTTTTCTAATGTTTATATTAACTGTGTTTTGACTGAAACACTGTGCTCTCATTCAAGAGAAAGAAAAAAGAATGATGATGATGATGATAATGATGATGATGAAGGAAAAATCTGGTGTGATTGACACTGGACCATAAGAAAGGTTAGGCCATGCTCTGTGCCTCCCATGCTTTACTTTACTCTACAGTTCTTCACCGGTTGAGTTATAAGCGATTAACGCCAAAAAAAAAAAATCAGGACCAACTTACAGACAGGTGTTGCCGTGGTATAGGGACATGGCAACTAATTTTATGTTAACAATATGAAAACACATGTTACGGACACCATGCTGTAAGTCGCTGTGACAGTCCTCATTCACACTTGCAGACAGAGAAACACACACACACACACTTTTGCCAAAAAACTAGCATATTAGAGAACCAACATCCATGAGGTATGCAGCAATTTGAATCATAATATGTTCTATCATTAAAACATGACGCTTTGTACATTGGCTAATTATCAATGAAAAAGAGGCAATGCTGATCACAGTATATATATATAGCAAGTGGGGATATCTACCTCTCTGTTCGTGTGTGCCTGCAATTTCAAATCTGCATGTCACAGGGCTGTATGGCAACACAACTATAGTATCTACAGAAGATAAAGATTGCTTGGATTTCATGTACACATGTGTCTCAGGGGAGTGCATATGGGATTCACTCTTGTGCAATATTATATTGTGACTACAGCCGTAACTGTGGAAATAATGTTGACGAGAATGGCTGCAGTAAGTTATGTTATGTGTATAAATTGAGTTTTGTGTTTTGGCCCAATGAATGCCGTGCCCAATGTTGTAGAAGTATAATATGTAGTCTTAATATTACTTTATATAATGTCAGTGTCGACATGCCGCGGATTTCACTCACTGCACTGCCCACTTTTATATATAGTTTGGCCTAAACATTACTTGCAATGTCAGTTCGCTTTTTCCATTTATACTCTCTGCCCTATCTATCTATCTATCTATCTATCTATCTATCTATCTATCTATCTATCTATCTATCTATCTATCTATCTATCTATCTATCTATCTATCTATCTATCTATCTATCTATCTATCTATCTATCTATCTATCTATCTATCTATCTATCTATCTGTCTATCTATCTGTCTGTCTGTCTGTCTGTCTGTCTGTCTGTCTGTCTGTCTGTCTGTCTGTCTGTCCGTCCGTCCGTCCGTCCGTCCATCCATCCATCCATCCATCCATCCATCTGTTTATCTATCTATCCATCTATCTATCTATCTATCTATCTATCTATCTATACGTTCAATGATTATGTATCTAAGTGTGTGTACTGTCTGGAAACACAACGTTTTCCTTTCATTAAGTAAACGTCATAATTGTCAATGAAAGGGGCAAGAATCGCTCGTTTTGTCGAATTCTGACGAGATGCGTAGCTGATACAAATGGAGCCCGGACCGTCTCTGTATACACATTGCGGCAAATGAACAAAATAGGGGGATTCCAAATACGGCTGTAAGATGCAAATTTAATAAATATCGCCTTTATATTTTATTTAGTTTACCAAACGTGCAGTGCATCAGAATATCGTTGTGGCAATGCGATGTGTATTCCAGTCTCTAGGATGTGTGATTTTGAAATGGACTGCCTGGATGGGTCTGACGAGAAGTGTGGTAAGTTAGTTACTTGTCAGTGGAACGTGCAACTGAGACACCCTTTGCTGCTCAAGGTAGCCAAAACATTTTACAGAACAATATTGTTTATTTAGTTTCCTTCTTTGGGTGAATGGAATACAAGGTTATGTTCGACTCACACATGCACCTACTATAATGTACCTACACTGAACTGACTACATGGGATCTTTAAATCACAACTATGAGTATGGTATGCTCTTGGCATTTCCGATGTAATTATTTTAACCACAAACTTCTGTTAGGTAGCAACCTGTATACCTCCATACGTACAGCATGGCTGTCACGTACATATACATATATATTGGTTTGCGCTGCTCTTATAATGCTGTAGATACAGAAAGGTGACACACCATTTTTTTGGTAAAATATGTGTAACGTGTCACTACAAAGAATAACTTTGAAAATTGTGCAAGTATAACCACATTTTTTTCAGACAAATATGACGTAGCTGTTGCATTCAATTGTTACGACGGGTCATCTGTTCCAAGGAAGTACATGTGTGATGGCATAGCCAGTTGCCCTAGTGACCCACCTGAGGACGAAGACTTTGAAACATGTGTTGCCATAGGTAGAATATCCCTACATGCTCGCTTAGAAGTGATTAGGTGATGCAAATGTATCTGTGTTTGCACGCACACATGTTTATACAGAATGTTTCACCTGGTGCCCTCTTTAGTGACAAACAGTTGCAAGGATTAAAAAATATGTAGTTTTATTTCATCGAAACATACTTAAACTATAGGATCAATTTACAAATATGCTATAGAAGCGTTCATTACTGACAAGGACGGAGACTACTGTACGAAAGGCTTCGCCTAATATACAGACCAGAAAAAAAATGAAATGTAAAAAAATGACGTTCGAAAATGTAAGAAGATTACAGAAGAATCATATGCCGCCATTTTAAGGCTCATATTTTTTCCAAAGCATGTTTTACGAACGTCTAAAATCTGTTTACTGTGTATGAGATGAGTTGAAAACTTTAACTATCAGAAGGAGGAGGTGAAACTAATATTAACTTCACCTATACCCCATTGATTGGACACCTTTCACTACCCAGTGGCAAACATATGGTATCATACATCAACGTGAAATTTCTATAATCCGATTTTCAGATGCTTTTTTAACAGTTTCCACAGTGATACTCACATGAATCTTAAAGGATGGCTAAGTATGATCATGTTTCACAAATCTTAGCTTCGTGGTTGGAACTTTTTGTTTGGCCTAACAAGTACTGTCCGTGAATTCCGTCTATCTGATGGGCATTGAAAACATAACTATCAAAACCACTCAATTACCAATTAATACTGATCTACGGTAACGTTTACGTGGACATCCAAACGGACAGAGCTGGAGATACAGTTTTGTTAAGCTAAGTTTCGGTTCTTAGACGTCAAACACTGCGATTATTTGAAATGCGATACGGTATTATCGTAAAAGTTGATGAAGATTTGCTTCTTACAAAATAATGTCGTTTTACTAAAGTTTTCTATTGTACAATTTAAGTACTGTAACTGGAGGAATTTCGTATCAGTACAGATTTTCCTGACAGCATTTTTCTATACACCCAGTATAATAACTTGCATAAACTTCAAAACTGAGAAATTTAATTTGAATTGTTGTCGACCCAGATTCATGATGCGAGAAAAAAAAAACACAGAGATGCTTAAAACATTAATTTTACTAATGAATATACAAATTCATCGTGTGACACTAGTTAAATGACTTTTGCCCTGAAGCTACTTTGACCAGTCCATATAGCTGTCACAAATGTGCACGGTTGGCTGAGCGGTAAGATGCTCGCCTTTCACCTCTGCGACCCGGGTTCAATTCTCGTCCTAGGCAGCATGTGGAAAAAGTTCCTACCACTTTAACCATACACAGTGGTTTTCTCCGAGTTCTTGAGTTTCCTCCACTACAGACAACGTAGGAAGTATACGCCAACATCTGTGCCATGGAGAGTGACTCGATAAGTTAATGCTTGACTTCTTTCACAATCCATGTTAAACAAATGTGTCTATACTAATGTGACCTGTGCACTGTATAGTTAGCTTAGCTATCAATTTGAGTCTTGCTTTCTTTGGCTGTCTGAGCATGTTTTTACTTCAGTTCGCAATCTAATATCCTGTTGACAGGCAAAAATAATCTACCAAAATATAATGTGACATTCTGGGGAAAATAAATTGGCATTTGCCCCCCCCCCCCCCCCAAAAAAAAAAAAAAGTGACCAGAGAATAAAGATCCCCAAGTAACATCATGGCTTGAAAATACCATGCATATTTTGCTTATTCAAATGCAATGATGTACCCATGAAGTGCACCTACAATAGTTTGGAATGGTAAAAGCTTTTCAAAATCTCTATTTTAGGTAGCGGTACAAGCTCATCTGGATTCCAGTGCAAATCAGCTACATATAGCATCAATAGGTCCTTGGTTTGCCTCTATGACATTGATTACCTTGGGAACTACACAGGATGTCGGGATGGATCACATTTAGAGAATTGTGGTGAGAAACATTTTATCATGACTGTAACCACATTGAACTTTAATGATGCTTTGTTTACTTATTACAAGCCACTTGTTGGTAAGCTACATGCCCTTTGACCGGTAAAGGACACATGACCAGCGACTCTTTTGGTTATGTGTGTCCAGGTACTATTTAATGAATAATTATAGTGGGGAATTTGTTGTTTTTGATGAGAATAAAAGATGTCTTTGCATTCAGCTTTGTGTCATCAAACATTGGGAACAGATTCTGCAATATGTACCAGTGTTTGCGTGCATAGACACTAAATCTTGTTTTGTTTTTTTTTGTTTTTTGTTGTTGTTGTTTTTTTGTTTTGTTTTTTTTGGTTTTTTTTGTTTTTGTTTTTTGTTTTTTGTTTTTTGATGTAACTTGTTTTGCTCTGATTTTCTGATATGTAAAAGACAGGAGTGAAATACCATTTACAAGTGTGCTTGGAGTTATATACAGACACATTGTCTTCCTAAAAGGAGAATGCTTGTATTGGTATAGCATGTTGCCTTATATAGAGGGTAAGTGTGGGGACTGTGTTTAGTTTGTCATGCCATTTTATTTGTCCTCTCATTTCAAATTGTGTGGTGGTCCTGAAACACACCTTTTGTTTTGGCTCGAGGGACTCCTCAGTAGCGATTGTGCCTTGCGTGTTTTTGCACGAAGATTTCTGATGTCCCGAGCATACTGTAGGCCAATTTGGCAAATACAAGAATATGATCGTCCCCGGGAACCTTTTCCCTCATGAAATCTTTAATTTTATGCAATGAACATGAGACAAAGAAAGGTTATGCTTGTGTCTTTAGCTGTTAATGTCCAGAAGATTGAAGAAATCAAATATATCAACATTATATTATTCCTACAAACATGTAGGTAGGAAGTATATGCCACGATCTGTGCCATGGAGAGTGATTAATATAAGCTTGACCTGCTTTGCAATCCATGTAAAAGATATGGGTCTATATTATTCCTGGGTTTTTATTACAGAAGTAACTCAGAGTAAAGATGAAAATACAAATGAAGGTAAAGACATATGGTAATTAGTCAATACATCGAATGGTTCCCGAAAATTGCATGTGTCATCAATGGCAGAGAACTGTCCTGAATATGATGCATGTCCATGGATGACTGACTATTTTTATTCAATAGCTTCTTACATACACTAAAACTAACCTTTCACACACAGAGGAGGGGGGGGGGGGGGGTGAGTGCCGATGAACTTTGAAACTAAACAAAAGGATGTTCCATGGGTAACTATCCTACTTTATTGAAACAAATTAACAGTACCCCACAAAAGCAATAATTCATAGTGAAAAGATGAACATCTCCAGAAAAGGCTTTAAAAACGCGTTTAAACATATAGATCATCAACAATCAATAGGTAACACGTGTATGGATTGCATCTAAACTTTTTTGTCAACAAATAGGACTGACCTTTTTTACCCATTTTGTACCATTTGTCTGCTAATTGTCAATCACTTAAGCCTATCATGTGGTCTTCCGTCTCTTTTTTTTTTTTTTGCCCGTCGTTCATGCGTCACCAATTGACCTTTTAACTTTTTATCCAAGCCATTTAGCCAGATCCACCCCAAATGATCTAAATATGCTTTGTAACACTTATAAAATGTGAAATGTGTTTCGATTAAATCTTTTCATTGGCCTACAGGGTCATTGGACTACGAATGGTGATAGTTATGATTTGCATTGTTTTCACTCATTTGGTGCTGTCCCTGTGATGCAAGTTCAACAACAAAACTATGTGATTATATACCATACGTAGGTACCAAATAAAGGCGCAAAAGTCACACAGGTTTCCTTTCTCTTTTTGGGGGGCTTGACGCTAAGCCTAACTTAACTTACCTATTAGAAACTAGTCAGTTTTTCCCTGATCTTGAATCTTCATCTCAACAGATACTCTAGCTTAGCATTGTTGTATTCATTTACACTTTACCTGTGATCTGGTTTGTGTATATGTGTCCTCTGGAGCGAAATTAAAATAAGCAGTGCGCTTGTTGCCCAGTCTGTCGTCAATTGAACATGCTAAATAAGTAAACAATAAGGGAGTTTTGGTGCGGTAGCTGAAATGTTTTCCTTAATATGTTTGTGTCTGAGAAGGGTAATGCCGTTTCGTAATTTATCACCCCCTGCGACTTATAAATCAATTGTAGCTTAACGTCAGCCAAGGCTAAGAATTGAATCAATTCATGACTGTCTCGGTAAAGTCAAATATGTGAACATATTTTCCCTTGAAAGGATAACTTGATATATTTGCTTACAATTTTGTAATACAAGGTCTTTTTTTTTATTTTGTTTCTTTTTCATGCTGATGTGAATGAACTACCCACGGAACAGGAGGCCAAGAACTTATAGAGTGCATAACATTTGATTATGATGATTTTTATGACATGTCACAAATGAATTTCATTCGGTAAAGAAGAGGAACTTTAGTTTCACACACAGCATATCTAAATGTTAAATATAAGGCATAAAAACATATGTATAACATGTTTACAGGCGTATTATGTTGCATACATTAATTATAAGCAGATTAAAAAAATATTGAATAAATACCTAGCCTTTCATGTTATTTGCAGACACTTTAAATATACTTTTTATACTTCCATGCCTCGTATCTTTTGTTGGGTGAAGAAACTACCTATACAACAGACTTGCAAGCATATTTCCTTTCCAATTACATCAATTATTGTTATAAATTGTGCCCCCCTCCCACTGTTACTTGACGATGCTGCAACCTGCACTCCAATGAACCAGCTGAGGTCAGATCAAACCAATGACTGGCATACTTCTCAGCTTCGTTCACTTAAAATAAAGTAAAAATTTAAAGCTAAAATTCAAATTTATGATACTGGCGCGTTAACCTGATATTGTCGAATATAAAACAATTACCAGGAATAACTTAAACATGCTGAACTAGTGTTCAACAATAACCTGCGCACAAACTTGATTAATCGCACTCGCAAAGGTGAATCCTGAAGGCAAACTGTTTGGCATTTGCTCTATACGAATCAATCATACTATATTCCATCTGTCTTACAGGGAAATAACCATACATCTAATAGTCATATTCATTTGCGTATGTTTATAGTTGCAGTATGTGCAGCTAATTTATATAGCGACCATCAAAGATCATTGATATTATTTAATGACACTTCGTCTGTCTCGTCCCTTTGCCGATTACCTTAAGTATATTTCTGTGCGTCCCGTATCGTCATGTCGTTTTTGAATGAAATATGTCTAAACCACACTACCAATGGGTTGGGAGTATGTTGGGAGGCTGCAACTGCAAGGGTATCAGAAAACTAAAAACTTAATTGTTTCAGTATCATACTTCACCCTTTTTCCCTTCAAGTGATACATCGTAGACAGTGAGCTACATGGGTGGTTGTGTTGCTTTCATTGTCGCTATCTACAGTAAGGAGTTTAACTGAGAGAATAATACCAAAAAAAAAAAAAATATTAATAACTGCTCTTAACGTTATCGATTCTGTTTTGATTACCCCCCCCCCCCCCTTGATTTATTTTAACGATGTTTGGACACATACACAATAGTCAGAACAACATTGCTGAGGCTGAACATATGTTTTCTATCTGCAATAGTTATGAAACAGCTTGGGATGTCCCTAAAGGTAAAACTAACTATTTAAAAATACGATCTGATTAATTCTCTCTTTGTATATACATTGTGTTTAGTTGGCTTGTGAGAACCAGTCAGTCATTCTATACTTCAACTTTTGGGTAGTGATTTTTATTTGGTGTTCAACCTCTGAATAGTTTCATGAAAATATATATGAAAACCTCCTCTCCAGAAATTAAGTCGAAATTTCAAGTTTGCTACACTTGATGCATATCAGTGCAAACATCAGCTCATATGATTCAACAAGTTTTCCAGTTTAAGCATGGGCTTATCTTCTTCTTTTTCTTCTTCTTTTTCTTCTTCTTCTTCTCATTAGCATTAGCATGGGCATTAGCTTTAGCATTTTCATTTTCATTATTATTATTATTATTATTATTATTATTATTATTATTATTATTATTATTATTATTATTATTATTATCATTATCATTATCATTATCATTATCATTATCATTATTATTATTATTATTATTATTATTATTATTATTATTATTATTATTATTATTATTATTATTACTATCATCATCATCATCATCATCATTGGTAAGCCATGTGCATTTATTTTACGTTAACACATTCCTCACATTCAAGTCTTTTCTTTTTTTTTTTTAACCATATGTAAGGTAAGAATATGGAGCATCTGCAACAAGAAAGTGTCGGGCACACTTGAGTCAGCAACTAATGCTTGCCAGTTACCCATTGCTGACCCGTTGATTGGTTCATTTGGCCGTTGCAATCTCCAATCAATAAGAAAGAAAGAAACTCACATCGAGCGTAAAAATAATGATAACCCGAGGTGAAGGTTTAGATATATAAAAGCTTAATTTCTCGGTTATCAAGCGTAGGGATAATGTTGATCGGTTATCAAGCGTAGGGACAGTGAAAATCAGTTTGTTTTTACTTTGTTTTTTTTTTTGTCTTTGATTTTTGTCTCTTTGTTTGTTTGTTTGTTTGTTTTTTTTTTCTTTCTTTTTTTTATTTCGTTCTGATAGCTATGTCGAACAAGTGGTAATGTTGCTTATGTTGGTATAATACTTTTACATGTTCATAGTCATTTCAATAATTGAGTATGGGTATGCCTTTATGTGGATTTACAAAGTACATAAACTTGGGGAAACACGTGATTGCATTGTTAATGTTGCAGAGTTTACCAGTCTCATTATATATTCCAGCTAATTTTATTTGTCCTAAGTCGTATATCAAGTGCCCAGGGAGCTACTGTGTACCTGTTAGTAAAGTCTGTGATGGAAAGTGGGATTGTCCAGTCAGACAGGATGAGTTTGGATGTGGTGAGTCAATATGGGCAAATAACACTAACATTACATTTGACAATTGATATTTTTCGAAGTAACATTTAGATTTGCCGTGAATGTAGGGCAGAGAAACCACAATAAGTGCAGGCAAGTTGGCCTAATTTTCTTTTTGTATTTCATCACCGTGTTTCAGAATTCATTTCTTCTTGAATTTAGGTTATTCATTCTACACGCATTTGTTATTTTCTCTGCATTTAGATTAACGTCATCATAACTCAGCCAAGTAGTAACCTGTATGCAAAAGTAATGCTGGTGGTGTCTTTAAAATTATACAATTTGTGGTTCTTTAGAAAAAAGAGGTTTGTGAATATAGTATGGTTGTCTTCACATGGATACATTTTTTCTTACATTACATGTACAGATAATTACAAATGCGGAGGCATGTACAGATGTAAAAGGCAGAAAAATTGCATCATCTTGGAACAGGTGTGTGATGGAGATCTGCACTGCATATACGGAGATGACGAAGAGCTATGCAGTATCACGTGCCCCAAACAATGCTCCTGCAGAAGAGCTGATTTTAACTGCAGTAACATAAATTCACAGAATGTTTCGTCACTCCTTGTGAGCATGGGTGCAGATGCCAGGAGAATAGTGTTTACTAGGAATAGTATTACAGAGCTGGTTGATGTGGGGAAATATTGGTACTTGTTTGAATTAAACTTGTCCTATAACAATATAACAACAGTGGCGCCTGGTATATTCACCTATGCAGTAAATCTGCGTAAGCTTGACCTCAGTAATAATCATCTACTGAATTTATATAAGGACACATTTGTTGGTCTAGGTCGGCTTTACACCTTACAGATAGAGCATAACCCATTTCTTGCTGTGATCGAAGAGGGTGCTTTCAATGGACTAACGTCATTGCAACATTTACAGCTTATTCATCATGCATTAGGAACATTACAAAATAACCAGTTTCTTGGATTATCATCATTAAAGAAGTTACACCTTAAATGGGACAGCATACATACCATTGAGGCTAAAGCATTTTATGACTTATTCCTTTTGGAGGAGTTGGATTTGTCTGGCAATGACATTATTCATTTTGACAAATTTATGATCGCTGCGCTCACAAACCTAAAATTACTGATCAGTTCTTACTATAAGTTTTGCTGCATAGCACCAAATTCAATAACGAAATGCCTGCCAGATGCCGATGTGTTTTCAAGTTGCTCTGATCTTATGGCTAGGGAAACCTTGCGAGCTTTGCTGTGGATAATGGGAATCTTGTCTTTTGTTGGAAATTGTCTTGTTATTGGTTTCCGAGCCAGGTCTTCACCACAGAATCAAGTTCATTCATTTTTTATTTCTAACTTAGGGGTAGATGATATGCTCATGAGTGTTTATCTTTTGACTATAGCTATTGCTGATCTTGCATACAGAGGGCGCTATATTGAAAAAGACACAAAATGGCGTGCATCTCCTATCTGCAGCCTGGCAGGTTTAGCAGCATCAACGTCATCTCTTGGGTCGCTGCTTATGCTTATAGTTATTACTTTGAATATATTTCATGCCATAGTATTCCCGTTTAGCAGCTTCAGGTTGGGAAAGAAAGGAGCTGTTTATATGGCACTTGTTACATGGCTCGTAGCTTTTTTGATAGCTATATTTCCTCTAATATATTATCCTCACTTTATGGGGAAATACTATGGACGTTCTACGGTGTGCTTGCCACTTCATATTACTTCTGAAAAGTACACTGGATGGCTATATTCCTTTTTTTCGTTATCGGTAATCCCAACATTAGCCACTGTAATTCTAATAATAGCTTACAGTTGGATGTATATATCTATCAAAATAGCCAGTGCCTCTGCAGGGAAAAGGAAATCACAAAATGTCCGTGTATTTCGACAAATGCTTCTAATTATTGTGACAGACCTTTGCTGTTGGATGCCGATCTGTACCCTTGGTAAGTACAAAGAACGCTAATACTAGGTTATATTAGAATCAAATTTACAGAAAATATTTTTGACGCAAGAGGTTAGTACAGTTTCAATACAATTGTTGGAAATGCACAAACCATAATGAAATGCGTGAAAAAATAGCTGATGTATTTTTCATTCGTATATTTAAATGCAAACAGATCGACGATGCAAGTACAAAAATAATCATATTAATGAGAATAGGTTTTGTGCGATGTAATGATTCAATTAGCCATATACTTATTCTATTGAAATCATAATATTAATTTTCTAAGATACGTAACGTGTATGTATGTATGTATGTATGTATGTATGTATGTATGTATGTATGTATGTATGTATGTATGTATGTATGTATGTAGTCCAGTATTGTTAAATTAATAAATATTTCCCTGTTTGCATCTAGAGCTGTGTGGCGACAGAAAGTTAAAATAGTTTACTCTAGTCACAAAGACATTGTTATAGCTAGAGGACGGGTTTATAATTCACGTAAATACCATATGATTCCTCCTGTTCGTATGTATCACAATTTCTGTAACTTTTATCATGTTTGATTGATTTGGCATCATCGGAAAGTCGACTCCACAATATATATATATATATATATATATATATATATATATATATATATATATATATGTATATATATATATTTAATTGAAGAGGAACATGGTTAGTAGGATTACGAGTCACAACCTGATTTAGGTCACCATACACCTGGGTCAAAACCTTTTTTTGGAATATATTCCAGAAAAAAAAAAAAAAACATGGCCCATATTCACAAAATCAGCCCAACCTGGAGTTTTAGTTGAAATGAGAGGCAGAGATTCAATAATTACCAAAACACCAACCTGCATCTGCCAATACCAATTTTTAAGAAATATATGTTACTGCTGACTTGAGACAAGTTGGTTGAGTAAAACCGGTGTTCTCAACCTTTGAAATATTCTCCATAAACTACACACTTGAACATTTTCCGAAACATAGAGTTCTAATGACCAACATTTATCACTTATGGCAAAGATAAAAAGACACATGCTTTGCCTGCCACTTTTTCGGGCCTCTTGACTTGTCAGTCAGTTGATTTGATAGCAAAAGAATAAATTAGGCCTGCATCACTTTTGTAATATTCATGACTCTTGGATATAACCCCCCCCCCCAAACAAAAAGTATATCGTGAAGAGCTGTTGACGGTGAAGAAATAGTTGTAGTTTTCTTTTCCTGCTGCATGGGGCATTTTTATTTCATATAATCGAATATACTTAAGCTATTATTCTCTGAAAAAAAGACAACTAATATCGAGGCGCACATGCGTAGTTTTCAAATATATGCATGGCTTCGACAGAATCAATAATCTCAAGCACAAGCCACCTCTTGCTTTGCAATCATTATTCTCAACTTGGTTAATATCGATTAATCGATTATAGTAGACCACTCAAATATATTTTAATATTTAATTTGAATCTCTCGGTCTGTCTGTCTGTCTGTCTATCTCTATCTCTCTCTCTCTCTCTCTCTCTCTCTCTCTCTCTCTCTCTCTCTCTCTCTCTCTCTCTCTCTCTCTCTCTCTCTCTCTCTCTCCTTCCCTCCGTTGGCTGAGCCAAGATGATATTTGTGAAGAATAGTGTATTTCATAAATTTCTTTTACTGGAGGTATGAGGTATGACTGTGGAATGAAAGAACACGTCATTATTTAAAGGAACCCGAATATATTTTTTAACGTCTATTTCTGAATGAAGTGTTATTGGCTTGTCTAGCTTTGAATTCGTATAATTTGTGTAATGTAGTTTGCAATTCGGCTGTATTCGATATCATTTGGTGCAATGCAGTGGATAATTCACTCATACATAATTAGATTAATTAGGCCCAACGTTTCGTTGACAGGAATTGAGGGATCAGAACATGGCCAAGGCTAAGTCACATTTTCAGCCATTTTTCATCGAAGGCACCACATGATGCGGAAAATACCACTCTATCTTTTTTATTATACCAGTTCATAATAAGTTGAAAATGTTGTAGTGTAAGAGGCAATTTAATCTATGTATAAACAAGGCTAAGTCAATCTTGGACTTAACTCCGTTGTCACCCTGACACTGGGCAGAATGTTTTGATATTCCGGTGAAGCAGGTTCTTGAAACCCGCTAAGTTTTAGATGATAGATTTGCGACAATGTATGGTAATCAAAGTATTTTTATTATCATAATTATTATTACTTTTTTCTAGAGTTAATAAATTACTTAAACTTAGCTGGAGCAATATTAGTGCAGAAAAATGGGAAAATAGCCTGGGTGGACTTAACCTTATTTTTACACCAACACATTTTACATTGCTTCAATTCTGGAATTAGGCTTAACATGATTAAAGGATTTGCATATCCTTGGCCAAGCACTGGTCTTACTGAAGTTTAGGAAAGTTAACATCAAACTATAAATTAATCCTTATGAATAAAGTTCATGAATAATCCTCACAGTTTGCTAAGCTCACCGGTGATCAGAAACGGTAGGCCTAAACTACAATGTGCTCATCTGTCCATTAAACGGTTTTGCCGGAGGTGAGGGGGGGGGGGGCTGTTTAAATATTACGTAGCGCTTTTGGGGTAATTTCAAACATCCCCACCCCTTTTTGTAACACTTTTACATATTGACTCTTTCAGTGCTAAATTCGTCTACAATTGCATTTATTTACACCATTTTAATTATATCATACTCACATTCCTCACGCAAAGGCATTTCATTCAAGTGCCTACAACCCCACGTTTGGGCCTATGTTAGCAAATTCAGGATGTGTTTTTTCTGGGTCAACAGCTATCCTCGGTGCACTTCACTCATATTCCACATATAGCATACATAGTGAGCCAAGGAAAGTTGCAACGTTAATCTTTAGCCTTTCACTAAAGGAGTTCATTCATCAGGGGTCCAAACACCCATCCTCACCCCCTTGAGCATCACATAATGTTTTACTTGTGAGCAGCCTTCAGTTGGAAAAAAACGTATAATATACTGCCAGAGTTCATGCCTGGCAAAGGAAGAGTTTGCCATTCTCTTCCTTAGTTCTTTATGTTGATTTCTTACATGACTTTAGTTTGGTCCCGGCTTAGATAAACTTCAAACTATATTTTTACATCGCATTTACAGAAGAGGTTTGGAAGGCAGGGTCAAATAATGGGGGTCCCAATTGGTTACCCACATATGTCATAGGGTCGCAGATTTGGAAGTGCGTAGGTCAGGTAGCCACTTTAAGCAAGGTCATATGCCCTAGTCACAGTTCGGAATTCGCGAGCAAATAATGTTTTAGGTTACCAATTTCCCAGTCGCAATATACCAATTGAGGGCCCCAGTCATATACTAAGTTGCACGGTACTTACCATCATTATCCCGCGCTACCAAAGGTGGGGGGGGGTAGAAATGGTTAGGCTAGATAAGGTTACTGCCCATTCGTTCATCTGCCCCAATATTCCATAAATTGTATAATATAGAATGATGAAATTTATACTTGCGTCCCATTAAGGGCATGTGCAATGTTGCTTGCCGTTGACCTTGCATTCTTTTTTGGGTCACAAGGTCTCAAATTATGACTATGAAATGCATCTGTCCTCCCGCTGGTCAATCCCTCTTGCTAGATATCTCATGAATATTTCAAGATAGAATATTTTATATCATATATGTGCGCTATTAAGGGCAGGTGCAGTGTAGCTTGATGTTGACCTTTACCGCTTTTGAAGGTCATGATGCCCGAAAGCATGCTTAATTTTGAGCATAATTGGTCATATGTCAAGTACCATTGAAGTTTGACCATCAATATTTGCACCAAACAATGTCGATAAGGGTTTACTGTATGCCATATGATGGGTAACCTCCATTTACTTTGACAGTCAAAAGGATTCAAAATATGTTGATGGGTATATATATATATATATATATATATATATATATATATATATATATATACACACATTGATTATTTTTTTTTTTTTTCATTTATACTTAAAACCACGCACTACAACCTTGAAACTCTTTACTGAAGACTAAAAACAAGGCTAAGTCCAATGGACCTAGCCTTTGTTTTGCACTACCATACACCCACAAAGTCATTAGGTCGACATTGTTCTTGTCTTCCCTGTACAAACACAGCACACAATTCACTGTTATTACATAACTACAGACATATCTTACCATTTATGGCCGGAAATTAGGTTGTATGTCCACTTAAAAAAAAAGTTAGTTTTTGCCTTTTTCTCAAAATGATAAACATGGACTTAGCCTTGGTTTTGTTTTAGCACCTTAAATTATTGGAATCCAACATAACAACACGCAGCTGTATAAGAGTTGTCACGTTCTTGGCCACTGTAATGAATTGAAAAAAATGTTCTACCTCACCATTTTCAGATAAGGAAACGAGAAAATCTTATGCAACAATTTAATCAAGTGAAACATATGCATACATGATGAAGGACTAGCCTTGAAAGCATTGGGGGAATTCTTGTTATCGATAGTGCTTCTGCTGAAAAAAAGTACGTTTCATTTTCAGTGTTTCAACACCGTTTATAGCTTGTTCCACCTATACACATGTTGCTATCTGGGTCAGTATCGGTCCCTATAGGTCAACATGGCGGGCACGTCGACAAAAAGACTAATGCTTATGAAGGTATAATCTAAAACGGGAATACCACGTCCCACCCTAGCTTACCCTGTGTTCACACTTGACTGGTAACCTGTGTTGTTCAGGTGGACTTAAAATTTCTTGTAATTCCTTCTACATACTGCTTGCATTGTCAATTTGACATTATAACACAATTTGTATCTTTTCATGGATCAAAATTCAGGTTTTTTCTCACTCGGCAGAAATGTTCGTCTTCCCGGAGAAATCTATGCCTGGTTCGTGGTATTTATTATACCCATCAATTCAGTCTTGAATCCCTTCATCTACACGATATCACCTATACTTCTCAATGAAAAGTAAGAATGTCAATAAAGTGTCTGGTTATATTCTGGTCATTATTTTCTGGTATGCATAGTTTGAGTATTTATTGGAACAAGATGTTTCACAAAAAACAAAAAAACAAAAAACAAAAAAACAAAAACAAAAAAAAAAAAAAAACAAACAAAAACACAAAAAAAAAAACAAAAAAACAAGCGAAAACCAACACAAAAAAAAACAAAAACAAACAAACAAAAACCAAAAACAAAACAAAAAAAGCAAAAAAACAAAAAACAAAAAAACAAAAAACTAAAAAAAAAAAAAAAAAAAAAAAACACACAGAAAAATCCAACATTATGGTTAATCTGTTTTATCTTTCGACCAATATTGATGACAAGCGGAACCAAAAAAATCAAAAACAAAAACAAAAACGAAAAAAAACAAAACAAAACAAAAACAAAACAAAAAAAAAAACAAAAAAAAAAAAAACAAAAAAAAAAAAGAAAAACAAAAAAAAAAAAAAAAAAAAGAAAAGAAAAGAAAAAGGTCGAGGCTTCCAGGCTTTCTTGAAAATATTACAAGTTGAGTTTTGAGGCTTTTCATTTTCTGTGCAGTGTGTCATTTCAGTTGGCAAAGGTATCAGAAAATAAGGTAAAGTATTGTGAAATTGGGGATTTGGTGAAGTTGTATGTCTATCTCCCATTTTCGGCTAGATGATGGGTGTCGATGGTTGCTGGTTCGAAACCCAACCGTACTTGTAATATTAGTACAAAACAAGATAACATTACAATTTAACTATTTTAGCAGTGCATTACCTTCTCACGAGCTTTTGCTATTTTAGCAGACCGATCAACAGTATATATATACCATATCAGACTTTAAGGCTCTGGACGTATTGAACCAGTGGTGATTGGGGATTTGAATGGATTACATGTATATGTGCTTAAGAGGACACATCCTGGCTGATCTTCAAATAAAATGCATATGGAGTCATCCTGCTTAAATGCGTATCATTAGAGAGTGCCCCTCTCGCAATAACGTTTGATACTACCCTTTCTAAGATATGAAGAGATGGCCGATTAGAATTTACATTTTTGTCCCCGTTTGTGAACCTTGGGTTATAAATACCTTTTCACGGTTGAAAATACTCAATTACGTATTAAGAACCACTGAATTACCCAAACTTTGAAATGAATTTTAAAACATAAATAGAACAAGTTTTAGCTATCTATCTTTATATCGAATGTCACAATACAAATTAATATTGAAATTGGCCTCAAAAGAGAAGTATTAATGGCGATTGTCAGAGCGATAATAGGAGAATATGAAGACCAAAATAAAAGTTAGAGTTGATAATAAAAATAATATAAATATCATTAATAAAGATAAAACACGCATTTTACCCAATTTACCTGTGCACGCTAAATCAAAATAATTAGTTACTTAGGTTTGATAATATGTTTCAATATTTTGAACTGATAAATGCATATCTTCTGTTCGGAATGAGCGGGACTCGAACTTGCAACCTTTCGCACCAGTCGCCTAGCTGGAATGGGAAACTGCAAAGACTAATAGACCTATCATCAGTTCCGTATAGGCAAAGGGTTACAGACGAAGAGTATGTCTCATTCTATCCTTTTAGCACAGACGTTGCTCTACCGGAGGGTTCACATCTTCTGATCATTTACATCAAGGGGGAATCAAAAATTGCAACATTGAGATTTTGGCATAGTAATAGAATCGTTGAAAGGGAATGTTGCTTATACACATAAATACACAATGCCGTATATTTACCCCACTTTTCTACAACAAATTACAAATTAAAAAAGGAGTTGAGGGTTCAATCATTTGCATAATTAAAAGTTTGAATGTGGAGTATTGCTTTATTTTGATAAATATTCATTTTATTGTGTACTATCCTGTGAATGTCCTCAAAAGTGTGAATCATCATTGTGTTGTTTATGTAAACTTGTATTAAAATATGCTGAACAGTATTTAGCCGAATCATATTTGCCGTCGCCATACCTAGATGGCTGGACAGAGCATCATCAAAATAAGATCAGATGACACAGATGATACAAGCTGATGTCTTAGTAGGCCTACCAAAGCCACATCCTTCCCTATGCACATCGTGGGTAGGCCTAGCCAGCAAGCAGCATCCCAATTTCGTTCCTAAAATCGCCGAAAATATCTCTAAGAGGTATATAAAGGTGGTGCTCCTGATTTTCACTGGGAATATCCTACACACTGGTCCCAAGAATGGCCCCTTAACATCTCTTGAATACGGCAATTACGATCTCTACTCTGGTGTGAGTGATGGCTGAATTGACATACTAGTTGCCAATATTTGGAAGAGCAACCTGATTATGAGTTCCTGGAAGTGCATTAATTCATGCGCACGTTTCGTCTAAGTGTCTTGCTGCAGAACGATAAAACGTGTTTAAAGCTAAATACTAGTAGCTTTGTTGTTGAAATATGAATATATGAGTGTGTTGCATATTTCAAGAACAGAATGAAAATAAAAACCATCTGCGCTGGTCATCAAACTACTCACACTACCACTGTTTTGCAGCTATAACGTGCAAACCTCGGAGCTCAGGTAGCAGAGGCACGGTTGCAGTGGCCAATGGGTCCCATTACCAGCTGGGGTGGTTAAGTCATTATATTTGTGTCTGTCATGTATTTCCTTGAAATCGTAACGGCATGTTTAGCATAAAGGGAAACTGCAGACTATCATTAGCAACCAAATCTACATTTCACAGTCTCATGTATGAGTTTATGGATATATATATATATATATATATATATATATATATATGGGTGTGTGTGTGGGTGTGTTTGTGTGCGTTAGTGTGTGTATGTGTGTGTTAATGTAGGTTCTTCGATTGTTCGGCACAGTTATGTGAAGAAGATGTTCCCTTTAATTTGGAAACTGCGTAATACAACCGTGACACTCCCTTACCTAGCTCATTTTCTTAGGAATATCAGTACTTTGACTTTATATTTACAGTGCCTGACAAAGTTGAGTCTAATTTTACAATTCATGATAGCCTCCCGAATCATTATGTTTAGGTATGGTTCGTTTCATTCATGCATTGTTAGAACCAAAAACCAACAAAAAAGATTTGGCGTAAATTATATATGGGAATATAAAAAGTGAGCCATAATGCCGCTGTATCGCTTAACAAGCTAAGATTTTCTGAGCGTGACTGACAGTCACCTTGGAAGTCTGTTCGCTTGATGAGATGCAAAAATACAAAAGTGCAACCGTAGCGATTGTTCCCTTTATACCCATATTCGAGGTGTCATTTAAAACCATGACGTCATTGCTCCTTTTGAATACATGTAACCATTTTGTATATATTATCTTGTGGTATTGTAATTATATATATATATATATATATATATATATATATATATATATATATATATATATATATCCTAAAGCTCAAATGATTGAGGGGGAACTGGTCGTTTTGTTGCTTAATTTAATGATTGTGGTAGAGACTTGAAGCCAAGACCATGATTTTGACGTGGGTATTTAAATCTAACTAGAAATGTAAATTTGACAGGAAAGGATATTTGTCTTATTTAATAAGCTAGGCTGATGCGGAATTAAAACAGCCACTCCACGCCGTGAACGCTAGCGTCATTCTAAACTTTTGACTACGGAAGAACGTGTCATATACATAAATTTGGTCCGTACCTATCACATGGCTTCTAGACACCCCCAAGGATCTTTTCTCATGTGAATATTTGGTAGCTGCAAAATCAAATGGCTGTCGTAAATCCCTTCAAAAGTCAAGACCATGTCATCATTGAGCACTGATCTTTGACCTGGGAAACAGTTAGAAACGGGATAGATAAGATTGAGCTTAAAAACGCCTCCACAACACTCCCGGATACATGACAGATACAGCATTTCAATGACCAGCTGTTTGCATTCAGGCAGTGGGTACCCCAAAACGGGTACAATTATTATGATTTTGACCTTTGGTAAGCTTTTCATACATCCCAGGCTGCTTGGCTCTCAAACAATGTGCATGCCCAGTAAGTGATGTTCAAGAGTTAGATCGGCAATTTCACAAAAGACGGATACAAGGACCGATGATGAACAGACACGCATTTCATCTGCAATCTAGGTGGCCGAGAAGTAAAAAAAAAAATGGTGTGTTGTCTAAACATATATTCAGGCATAAATTATGTTAAAACATCTTATATCCCACCTCAAAAAAAAAATAAAAAATAAAAAAAAGAAAATAACTGAAGCTATTCCTAGCAACTTTTTCTCACTGTATTGTACATATGTGTGTACATATGCATGTATATATGTTTGAATGTATGTATTGTGCTACAAAATTGAGCTGCTGTTGTAATGCGTTTTTGTTTGTGTGTCATTTCCATATTTTTAAGGTTATGCCAAAGTATGTGTCCAAGCACAGGGAAAAATAAAGACTCTTCGAACCGATCTATGGACACGAGTATGACAAGACCTTTTAAAACCCAACAAGGTATGTACTGGGCCTAACAAAAGGGATATTTTCGCTAGGAAAGCTACTTGTGCACAGAATTGGGCAATGGAATGGGACATTTATAGCAACATACCAACACATTTGCTTGATGTGAAGAATTTGGGAATATCAGGATGTCAGAATTTTCCGTTATTGATGCCTCTTATACTATCAGATCTACCTGCTGACATTCGTTTAGTGTGGGTTTGTGAGGGAGATTAACATCAGTGTGAGCTGGTTATTGTTTTGATTTGTGTACAGAAAGCGATTGAACAGCAATAGAGTTTGCAAGGACCTAGTCACAAATGTAAAGACAATGTTACCATCAATACAAATGCAGTGCCTATTTCCTTGTCGCAATCACCTTATATGTTTCGTACAGTAGCCACACTACCCGTAGCTGATGTAACTGCATGTCCACTGCTTGGCCACTGTAATCTTAAAATACAGAAGTCCGATAATATAACACGTATCCCTGCCAGTGACAGGAAAGCTATCCTACATTCGATCAGGGCTTGCTTCAAATTGCCCTTTATCAATAAGGGACATAACTGTCATACAAGTACCTCCATGATGATATGTTTAACAAATCCTGATGCAAAATGTATATGACAGAACTCCCTGTTATTCTCTCTCTCTCTCTCTCTCTCTCTCTCTCTCTCTCTCTCTCTCTCTCTCTCTCTCTCTCTCTCTCTCTCTCTCTCTCTCTCTCTCTCTCTCTCTCTCTCTCTCTCTCTCTCTCTCTCTCTCTCTCTCTCTCTCTCTCTCTCTCTCTCTCTCTACGCCCCATACAAGTATACAGGGTACTGGGGTAAAGTGCTTAGGAGGTGATATTTAAGTTGTTGGTTGATGCAGGCTGACTTCCACATTGGCATAGACTAAATTGGAAGATCGTGACAACTGACATAGTGTGCAATACCGATGGATTTGTTGTACAATGGTCAATCTTTGTCTAGTTTGGTGAAACGCTTGTCCACTGACAAAGTTATCTCTCACCACCTGTTGGGTCAGATTAGCTTTTAATATAACTGTCTTCGGTGTTTTGGAGGGCTAGAGTCCATGGGCATTATTCCTGATATTCTGGCTGCTGCTGGAGAACCTGTGTTGCTATATTTTGGAGAAAATGTGAAGTTTGTGGGCAATCGCTATGGAGTTGCGAGGCTATAAGGTGCAAAACATGTGAACAAACAGTTAGTAGGCAATAAGAGGCAACTGAAAACTCGGCTTTGAGAGTTTAGTTAGAAGCTTATCAGGAGCCCTATTTTGAAGTCGGCTCAGGAAAACCTTTTGAAGGGAACGGTCCATTGTGGAGTGGTTGAGACGGTCCTGAAGGGAGAACTCAATGTGACCCGTATGCATTTTACATCCTACTAAAACTTGTTATTGAAGGAGGCAGTGGAAGACCCGATATTAGGCCTTTTTCGACCCATCGGCTACTGATGATAATGATATGTTATAAATGATTGCCTTTAAACAGGTTTGTGTTTTCTAACTATTTATTAAAAATTATAGGACGATTTTATAGATAGAGTGTAGCTTCCGATGATATTTTAAAAGCGTTTCTGTAACTTATGTGCGACCAGAAGATTATAATGTATGTTGGTTTCTATAGGGTCGTAATGGGGAGATACATGTCATTACATTCACCAGGGTTCCATTTGGAAATCGTAATTTTGTTCCGTTTGAAATTTAACCATCAGGCCATCTAGCCTCCTATCCTTCATCTAAATTAGTAAAGGAACGGTCTGACAATTTGTATGTGGCGATTGGTTTGTCAAGGCTTAAGCATGTGCACATTTAGAGGGAGCTTCACAGATGATAACCTAAGCCAGCATGTTGCTTACCCATTGGGTTTCTCACAGTGCCATAGTGGCCAACTTGCTGCCCTGTGGTTTTTCTATAAATCTGTAGACATTAACTCGTGTGTCTGGTGGTTAGCGTCACATGCGTCTCGTTTGATCATATGCAAGTTTCTCACTATATGTTCAGTTACAAAAGCTGTTCATTTGGAGTTGATTGAGTACATGTGGATAATTTTATTGCTTAAAGCGTCCTCTAGGGACCATGGCAATAACAATCATCAGAATTGGCATCACTACACCTAGATCGATGTGTGCCAACCTGGTCTAAACAATGCTACAATGGTGCAGAGGTGTCTGTCCTGGCCTATGTTGGTCTATTGCTAGACAGACATGCTAACTGTGCTGACAGTATTTAGATCGACGCCAACTGGGGCACTGTCTTCTGTGATCGTCCTGTAGCATTGCTCCCTGCCGAAGTACACAGGCCCACTTTCACTCTCGACAATTGGCTCGTCCAGGCAGTGGTTTATTGACTGCAACAGCCTTTTGTAAGAAATGCCTGCATCTAAATTAAAGTGCACGGACTTTTATAATACTTTTGTACCACAAAATAAATTGGAGTCTCTCTCTTTCTCTCTCTCTCTCTCTCTCTCTCTCTCTCTCTCTCTCTCTCTCTCTCTCTCGCTCTCGCTCTCTCTCTCCCTCTCCCTCTCTCTCTCGCTCTCTCTCTTTCTCTCTCTCTCACACACACACAAACACAGACATTTGACCCCTTTATTGCATAATATTAGAGCTGGTGCAACCACTATCAAAAGGGATCTAGACTTTTAGACTCCCTATTAGTCCTGAACGTTATATTGGGCTGACTTGAAAACTTTGGTCGGTACTGCAGTCACAATATTTTCACATTTTGATCTATATAACATAATACTATAGATGACGCCACCAACATTGATGTCGACGAATAATTCCATGCACTACATTACCTCTTAATGTTATGTGGGGCACACTACGACATTATGGGGTGTAAGCATTCATAACATGACCCCTATATTTAAGCTGCTCATTTGTCTTTGTCCTTCATCTTGGATTAAACATTGTTTAATTTAAAAAAATATGCAGCCTACACCCAGCTCTCTACACATGGTCTGTTTTCGCAAATCGAGCAACTACTTGTCAAGTTATTGAAGAAGAACAATTAATTTGGACAAGCGTCAACAACTGGGTAATGATGACTAAAATGTAGGTAGCCAAATCCAGTTTTATGTATAATGTACCCAAGTGCAATTTTGATCCTGAGGCTTATTTCTCTTTGCGATTGATGTCCAAGCTACATCCTGTCATTGCAAAAGTACTCTTCCAACTTTCCAGGCATGGTGATATCACAAAAATGGTCAAAGTCGCTCATATTATATAAAGTTCTGGCATTGAACGTGGTCTATATAGATCCTATAAAAAATTTGCAAGTCTTATCCATTTATTTTGCCAAATATGGTACTTTATATCTTAAAGGCACATTTTGGTTTATAATTTCCATCAAATTATAGGTTGCGCAATTAGGATCATTAATAACTTTGACTTTGACTTCCTCCAAATTCCTACTAAATTTGGTAAAGATCTATCAAAAAATTTAAAGAGGCTTGAGTGTTATCACAGTTTGACCCTAATATTACATAACATTGTAGGTGGCGCCACCGATGGTGAAAGGGAACCTATAAGTCCGGAAAGTTGTATAGGGCTGACATCAACATTTTTAAAGTTACCGTGATCACAATCCAAAGGTTTATGGACGGATGGAAAGAAAGACTGACAGACGAACGGACATGAGTGATACAAAAAACTTTGCAACTTTAGGTCAGCAGGGCTAAAAATGGTTGAAAAGAATTCCAGTGCCACCTGTTTAACAAGATTGGTCCATGGTGGCCGTGGAGTTATCAGCAGTTTCTCTGTGTAATTTCAAAGCATTAACTGAGTAGTTTGGGCGAAGATTAATTTTGAGGCTTCACCCCCCCCCCCCCCAAATAAGAACTTAAAAAATTCAAGGATCACTAAAGTATAACGACTTGGACAATACTATTAAAACCCATCCAAGGTGCGTTCCCACCAAATGTGAGGAAAAACTGGGGCACAGCTTTATAGAAGTCGAAAATGCTTATTACTAGTGGAAACTACATTGATTCATTGGAATGCATGCATTAACCACCTGTCAGCACAATTAAAGATTGTGTTCTATACGAGGGGTACAGAGCTTCAACACCTGATTAACAACATTGCTTAACTCCCTACTAATCTCCACTGCCACCAAGTGGCAAAACAATCTGAGTTGCACCTTTGAAAAAGAAGAAAATGGCAAACACACACACACACACACACACATAGACACAAATCTCGTCACAAATGTTTAAACTCCTGCTAGCTATATTTCCGCAAGCTTCAAGAACAATCTGGATAACAGGTTTGGAGAATAAATCAAAAACAGGGCAAGCACATAAAGATTGAGAAAAAAAGTGGAAAATTCGGCAAGCCCACGGACAAATTTAAATTTGGGAATGCCCACGAGTGTTCCTTTGCAACTTTAGAAGCACATCGTCTCCCAGTTAAGGAAAAGCATCTTTTAGAGTTTAAAAAAGAGCAAAAGAAAAAACAAAACAAAAACAAAAACAAACAAAACAAAACAAAAAAATAATAAAATGAAAAAAAATAAATAAATAAAATAAATAAAGAAATAAAGAAAAAAAGCAACACCTACAACAAAGAATGATAATAAATTTATATTTAAAAGAGAAGTTAATGATTTTGCCAAATAAAACTAACACAAAACTAATATTTTTTAAAGTTGCAAATCACACAACGCACACACACGAAAAACTCGTTACAAATATTTAAGATCCCGCTGGCTTTATTTCTGCAAGCTTCAAGAACAGTCTGGATAACAGGCTTGGAGAATACATCGAAAACAGTGAAAGAACACAAAAATTTAAAAAGTACAAAAATCGCCAAGCCTATGGACAAAAAAATATTTGGCAATCCCCAGTAGTATTCCTATGCAATTTAGAAGCACATGGTCCTCCAGTTTCGTAAAAGCAGTTTTTAGAGATTTCGAAAAACAAACAAACAAACAAACAAACAAAACAAAACAACCGAACACAAAAAAAAGCAAACAAACAAAACAAAACAACAAACAAACAAAAACAAAAACAAAAACAAAAAACAAAAAACAAAGAAAGAAAACATTTACACTTAAAGAGAAGTTAGGGACTTTGCCAAAAAATAAAAAAACAAAAATAATTAACACAAAACTAATATTTTTCAAAGTTACAAATCACTGGAGTATGTCCATATGAACAAAGTTGGTGGGGACTCACCACAGGTAGATTCCCACCAAGTCTGAAGTTAGTCGGACAACTGGCTTTGGAGAAGTGTCCAAAATATGAATTGTGGACAGAGGGACGATGGACGATAATGACCAGACCAGCTGAGCTCAAAATCACTGTAGGTAGTTTTAGAATGATTCTGTTGCTAAGTTTGAAATTAATATAGCTGACGGTTTTGCAGACAAGTCCGAAGTGTGAATTGTTTAAGGCGGGTGAGCAACAGGCATTGGACTCAGAAAAAGCTCATCTGCCTAAAATTCAGCTGCTGTAATCCTTAAAGCATTGGCTATGATTTTTAGAATATTGACCGCCGCAATCGTTTGTAGACAAGAACAAACCTACTCGGATGCCCCTTTATTGCTTAACAGTTCAAATTGCCAGCTCACTTGGGCAATAAACATATTCCCGCTTTAATGTTAAGGTAAAATATTATGAAAAATCCGGAAAATTGTATTTATTTCAGAATGGTCAGAGGAGTGACGTAGAAGGATGAGTCAATGTGTTACCAACATAATTAAATTCGTCCCATATAATATCAATACTGGTCCACAGGGATCAGCCGTATATTTTACAATTTCACAATTTGTCAATTTACAATATCAAACTATCTAAAAAATTCTATGAAAGGGGATAAAAAAGTTACACTACCAAAGGCTGTTCAGTACCCCAGGTAAAACTGGATTACGTTCATATATGACATGCTTCAGACAACTTTGTCATCTCCATCTCACTTAAGCTTTGAGATTATAAAAAGTTTGTGTACAAATTGATTTGACTTTTTCTGGAGTTTCCTTTCTGGCCGTGAAATTGGGTCCACACACAAAAAAAAAAAAAAAAAAAAAAAGTTCTTTTATTACACCCTACATAGAAAAGGTACCCCAGCAGGCCTGTCTATCAAAAACTTCATTCTCGTTGTTGCCAGATGGGCTCGTTACTCGATTATTAAACCATAATCTTGGATGACCAAACCCCAACAAACAGGTACTTTTCTTCATAATTCGAAAGGCGGAATGGAAGTGTCAATGCAATCATACATGAGGAGCTTGGTCGGTTATAGAGGTATGCAAGATGGGTCCCACATACATTGACACGAGAGCATAAGGTGGCAGTCTCTGGCACATCACTACAACATCATGGAGTGAATTGGATGCAGATATTCTCTGCTGGCGTGACAGTGCTGAGTATTAGATTTCTGTCCTCACCACAAAATATAAGCATTTCAACATGGTATGCCTGACAAGAGAAGACAGGCTTTTGTTGAAGAAAGGGAATGTTCACGATTGCATTCAATGTTCAAGGGCCTGTTCCAGGCGGTGTCATAACTCACAAAGTTAAAGTCGCCGCTACATAATATTAAACCTTTAGCTTTGTCAAACATGCCCTAGTACATCCAGACCTAGTGGTAGACCATCTCAAATCCAGCTGCATAGTCCTTACTCAGCCCACATCACCCAGAAGTATGTGGCTGGAAATAGTATCAGTCCGATAAAGCAACAACCCTTCTCACTAAGCTTGGCTCATCTGATCCCTGGATTTTCACCTTTTTTGTTTTTTTTTGCCTGGCCAAATTTTTCCATTTACAAACAGCATCATGCTACTTGTGGGCACTGTAAGTGTTTCAAGGAGGAGAGAATATGAGTGCAATGGTGTATGATCGTTATGGGAAGCTACTTCGAAAAAATGTGATTATAAACTATGATCTAGCGTCTGTGTCAAGGGTAAAATACAGCAAATGACAAGACATTTTGGGCGACACTCATATGCGTCAGATAAGAAATGGTACATAAGGCTGATATATATATATATATATATATATATATATATATATATATATATATATATATATATATAATAGAGCACGGGTGTTCATGTAAAATTGAGAACCTTGAATAGGGCATGTATAAGGCCCTTATTACATCGCTATCACATGTAACTGAGCACGTAAAATTTATACAAAGGAGATGTCCTACAAAAGGGCAAAAAGTTACAGCACATGCTGCAGCCACAATATATTACGTGGTCATTTTCATTACTTGTAGACCAGTAAATTGATCTCTTCCACTTTTATTCCAAGGCAAGAGTGAACCCTCAGGTGTTATTTGAAGTGAAAGAGTCACATTGTTAGAACCAACAAGGACAGAGATATTGTTGGCAACGAAAATGAAACCAATGAGTGCAAAAAATATATAAATAAATAAATAGATAAATAAATAAAAGGAAAAAGGAAGACTACGGGCTGTGAAGTAAAATAATGTCATTACATCTTCAATATCAACTTAAACTGAATCATATTGCATGCTTATGTTTCAAGGAGTGGGCAATCTGCCATCAAGCTGTGAACAAAGACACATTATTTGGTCTTGCATTTGAAATGAAGTGCACGTTCATGGAGATTTAAACACAAATGTAACACATACCTACAATTTCAACTTCCGTGATATTTTCCAGTGCTATTCATGAATTTAACAAAAAAGGGTGTCTGTTTATATAAATATATGCAAAAGAGAACTAATCTATTATATGAAGAAACAAATTCAAGATCATAATCTTCATTCTCAGCTGTTAAGAAATAATAAACTTTTTTCACGCACCATGTTATACTGTCAAAATCAGCTTACTTATGAGTGTAATATTATATTGGAAGAAAACCTAAATCAGCATTGGCATATAATCGACGGGAAAAAAGGAAATATCTACGCTATGTAACACGTCAATCAAACCAAAAAAAAAAAAAAAAAAAAAAAACTTTATGTATCTCACGTAGGAAAAATATACATTTGTGACATGAAATGCCAGCAGTTATTTGGATTTAGTATTCAGAAATGCAACATAGCGGATTAATTGCTGAATCGAGAACTATTAATCCTATTATTATCATGACATAGCAGATATGTAAGTACCAATAATTGAAGAGTATATATATATATATATATATATATATATATATATATATATATATATATATATATATATATATATATATATATATATATAAACTTGTATACTGATCGGCAAAAGATATTTAAATTTAAATTAATTATCTAACCATCTCGCAGTCATGAGCAACCGAAAATGCATTGACAAATAACAAATTGCCTGGGATGATTGAAAATGCAACAACTTTTTACCAGCGCACATGCTGCAAATGTGCATGCACCCGCAAAACGCTAGAACCAGGCTTAAATGCCTCAGCCTAACGCAAAAAACATGTCAGTGAATATGCCTATACAAAACCTAAAGAAAAATTAAGGTTCTTGAACAACCAAAAAACTATCCTCGTAATCTGACAACTCGCAAGCACGGCATGTAGAATGCATTGGGTGAATATGTTGTTACTAAGTGAAATTTAAGGGAGCAATTGAAATAGTAAGTCACAAAATGCATCTTGTCATTTTTACATGGAAAAATGAGTTCTTGTTTCGTGAAAGTAATGACGTCAGCCAGTGAACAGCATGCAGTTTTCCATAGTCTGATTCGCGACTATGTACATGACAAAGGTCCTACCAGCGAAGGCCCGTAGGGAAGGGCCTCCAAACTCAGGGTGAAACTGAACAGGCTAACTTAGAATTGACATTAGCCAACACTGCTGATGTCCATGACCAGTTTATATTCATAGAATTAAAAAACTACTGATTCCATGTGGAAGTTGGGTCTGGCTGTTCAACTAAAGACAAAAAAAATGTAAATAGGACAAGCCTTTTGTATTAGAGAGTTTTTTACATTTGTGTCGTACATACATGTATAAGGTTCTTGCATCATCCTGAACGTAGGGGTGCTTTACTTACTTATGCACAAAAAGGTTCACGTCCAGTATAGTTGCGGGTTCACTGGCGGTAGATTTGTTACCTACCGCAGTGATGTTTGGATTGTTTATTCAGTTAAATTCACACAAAAATTCAAATTGAGACCTACCCACTCAACTCAGTTATATGCACCATAACTGTTCTGTTTAGGTAGGTTCTGGCGAACTGATCATGCTATATAAGTGAAGTACATCTTTATTCCACGGTTAATTCTACAGAATTGCGACAGCCCTTTGCTAGTCCTGTGTTCATCTGATATTGGATACAGAGGGTGAAGTGCTCCCCTGATTTTCTAAATAGTACCAAGGTCACCTTTTGTTTCCAATGTCTAATTCTTATCTCGCTACTGGTGTGGCACTCTTCTTTTTTGACATATAAATGACAGGATACGCCATTACCAATATATAAGCCAATATGCTTGTTTGACATTTTAAGGTCACTCTTGGCCACCAGTAAGAACACCAAAGAATCTCAGAGACCCTATAGATAAATTCGGATTAATCTTAACGGTATCCATGGTCCATTTATACACCATTACTGACATAAAATCCGAAAAAAAGTTTTACCCTCCAAGTTAACTCAAGGTCGAATTGAACAACACAAAAAGAAAACGTTTACGTACTTTCCTATTAGTAATTGTTAGCAATGGCCTAGAATCCACGATTACCGACATTTATACCAAAGTATCACAGCTGCAGCGATTTGTATGGTACCAATGCTAACATGTACATGTTCCCTTGATAAAAAATACTTTTTTTCACATGCCTGGAAAATGGCCTTAGCCTCCTGGCCAGAAAAGAGCTCCTTTCTCCAACTCCCCAGTGCAACAATTAAATAGCCCCAGATTCCCCCTGGGGCCCAATGCACCATACAGTGAGAGATAAAAGCCCGCTAATTAGGTGTATGCTAATGAGAGTCCACTTTCTCTCCGTGCCTATGCGTAGGATTCTGATAAGCATTAACATTTTGCCAATCCTTGTGTCAAAGTTTCCAAAAGTCTCAACATACTGGCAATTTTATAAAATTTAACTACAGGTTTTACTTGGAAATGGTAGTGCTACATGATTAGTCAAAAACGGAAGAGCCAAATGGTCTCCATATTTCCTAATTTAACATGTTTTTAAATGTCAACTTACACTCATACAACACACACACACACGTACTTTCCTTTCTCACATGAAGGCAATTATTATGTATATATGGCGTTCCTTCTTTCAAAATAGAAATAAAACTTTATTCATAACGACCCAAAGGTCAAGGAACACGAGTTTTGCATATGACCTTTGTTTATACCGAACATATTGATAGCGGAATAACTGTTACGCATCCATTCACTTCAACAAAGTTTTTCCTCGTCTCAAAACGGTCAGCCCAGACAGATCATTCCCGTATGCTGAACAGAAACAATAGTAACCGTGCAAGCTCGCATACGAACACCACTTGGGTAAATCTTCCCAGTACAATCTGAATTGTATTAACATATTAATGTGCGAAACCAAGGAAGCCCAAAGACTCTTTGACGCACTGTCCTGTGGCCCCCTCATGGAAATAAACAAGCTGCGCACCTTTACCCACACCCCGTCAGTGTGGAGAGCCACCCTTTACGCCAGCTTATAATGTATTGTATTGATATGTTTTGTGTTGTACTGAATTGTATTGGATTGTGAAGTGCGTATTGCATTACATTTTGTTTCGTTGTGTTGTGGGCCAGATCAATATTACCATGCATAACGTGTGTGCAGCAGTGAAATAAAGCCATTTATTTGGGTGGACATGTAATAGGCCAAGCAGCAACGGTGATACACTCGCAGTTTTTAGGGACTTAAAGTGGAGCACAAAGGAATTAATGAATGGCAAAATGAATATATTATCAAACAACATAATCCATTCCAACATTACATTCCTTACTTCCATATATTTTTCATAAGGTGTTCACCTCAAATGGAGTAAGGGGGGAAAGAAAAGTTTTGTTTCAAATTTCATGGGGGTCAATCTTTTCACACTTTTATCTGTTCATTTTTTTTTTTTTTTACAATATCAGGCCGCAACATTGGACTTAATGGTAGTGAACAGCCTTTTTTTCATAAACTACGACTGAATAGATTAAACATTCAGTATGCACTTAAAGAAAGCTGGTGATTCTATTTTAATTTGAACAAAGAATATATTTCACTTCCAACGTAATAGTCACAGAACTGAATGCATGAAACCTATGCAACCCCCAACAATCATTTGAGACATTTCTGCATACTTTAGGATATCAGCTTAGACTTGATATTAGATAGCTAAAACACCTATCTGCCCGGCTTTTCCTGAGTGCTGCTGTTTGAGATAAAATGAAAAATGAGACAAACTCGGACACACCTATATACCAGAAGAACTAGATGTATTTGTATGAATTTAAATTCGGTTTAATTCAAAATCTCAGTTATCAGGTGCTATCATAAAAATACCAGGCCGTTTAATGCATTAATTACATATTAATGCATTAATTACATATCACAAAGAGAAGTTTTATCGTGGAAAGATACAGATGTTAGGAACTTGATCTCTAAAAGACATTTGCTTGTCTTGTTGAAGGTGAGCAGTTCGCAGCGCGTTAGGGTTTCAACTAAACCATACATTCATAAGATAAAAAATGAAAGTCTTATGCAACCAACATAAATATTTTTCTGTGCATTCTTCTGCCTATAATCATCCGGGAAAAAAAACCATTAAGCTTAAGTGTCCAACTTCATGTGTTGTCCGACTTTACCCATAATCTCCCAAAACTTTGAACACCATTTTCCACCGTTTGCGGGTGACCCACCCGCACCGCAAGCCAGCATTCATCAGCTAACTGTTCGCCTACATTTTTTATTTACCTGCGAGCGTGTATATTTTTATTGTAGACAAACTTCAATACTTGCGACTGGCTATTTCCACTTACTGTTTATAAGGAGCAATTCTCTGTAAAACGAATAAAAATCTTGCAAACAGCCGTTTTTGGTCACAATTTGTATAATGCAGTCCCAAATTTACGCTTAAACTACGGGAACTTGGCCCGTTTGCAGCCGCAGTGTTTCTTTTCGACTTCCGTATTTTTACCGCTGCAAAGCTCAGGGTTTGGTTTGGTTTCTTCGTGTAAGAAGCTCTCTTATTGGTTAAAAATAAACAAAAATCCTGGGATATTCCTCCAAAGATATTGTAAAATACGCCAAATTTCTTTGAAGTCGATGGAAGTTTCAACGCCCGTCATTGGTGACTCTTATCACGTGACACGCGTCATCCAATCAGAAGGGTGAATCACAAGGGTGTAATTCCATGTGCTCCCAGCATGTCCGCAACCCAGAAGATGAACACGAACACATACATTTTTTTTGGAACTGGAACCTATTGTTTTACGTCGTGACTTTACAAGAGGACTTGCATGGAACAAGTTGTGAACACACTGCTAGACAGGTGTGAAACCTTTGCGACGCAGCTAGAAAAAATGGAGATTGGTCACTACACAGTAACAAAGCTTCTGTAAATACATATATGTTTTGTTATCGCTCCAATGATCTTCAGATGCTGACCTAAGACAATTACATTCCAGCAGTCAACTAAATTTTGTATTTTCATTAAAACTTTGAAATGGAACAAACCTGTAACACAGCACAAAATAAGAGTAAAATCCATGGCAGATGACAAATCCCTCCTCTTTCTTTCTCTGCCCTCCTCGGTTAAAGAAATGCAAATGTACCGTACGAATCCAAATGTATACATCATAAATGCATTCTTAGTACATCACCGGTACTCTGAGTATCCTCTCCGTTCATAAAAAACTACAACTTGACTTTAAATAAAAACATATTTTATTCAACATGTGATAGACCTCTTATTCTAGGAGATTTTTTGTAAGAGTTCCATGCACCTATTTCGAGCCTACCAGCAGGCCTCCCATAACTCATGACTATACCCCGTCCACAAGCGAAATGGTACCAACTGACTGGCATTTTTATTCGCCTGTATTTGATGGCTGTATCAGGTGTAGAATCATTTGGGCACATGAATATAGGAACTCATTAGGCCAATATTTAATCAATTTCTGAATTGCCGTTTATTCTTACAACCACAAGTATTTGGGAAGGAAGAGAAAGGCAAATGAAACAAACTCATCATTATGGGGAAGCAATGATGGATACATTGTCAAAATCCTGACTGCTCAGATGACGTATGAATGATGCTAGTTCAGTCACCACAAGTTACATAACATGTAAAATCTAAAAGTAAATATGCAAGAAATGTGTGTGCTTGTGTGAGTGTGTCGATCATCAAGCACTGGTCATCATCCCGGCACAAGTTAGGCCAAGGACCGGTGCTTGAATGTGTGGATCATTTCTGCCCCCCCCCCCCCCCCCCCCCGTGTTGTTGTTCCGTTTCGGCATCGAAGTTGTCAGCTTTTTGACATGTAACTTGCATAATCTGTCGCTTAAAATGAAAATAGCGCCAGTTATATCATATTTTTGGAACTACCTGTCCCCTTCACGCCGCTAATACATACAATCTCTGACCCTAATTATGCAATCGCTTAGGCAGCGTATGGCATCAGAAAATCGAGCAACCAAATCAGCGGGTCTCTCTACTGGGTCTCTTGCCTCATCAACAATTTTAGCTTATGTACACGAATGAGAGCAGCCAGCTTCTGGGGTTCTCATCCCGACTTGGTCTTCATGCTTCTGCTGGGGTCCTGTGTGACACAGTTGGCCTAGAAAGAAATGGAGATGATTAGAAGGAAACCATGGTCATCCTCTTGAGTTCGTGCTGTTATGTTCTTTGGAACCAAAGCCGACGCAATGGGTCCACCACACATTGTCTCATAGCTGTAGTAGGACCCTAGTTTTTGGTATATCCCCCTACACTCATCCCTTGTGCTGTCATCTCCTCTGGGAAGAAAATTAAAACAAAAACAAAAAGTTCCTCACACACCCTCTCCCCGCGTCTAAGGATCCAGCATACACCACGGGAACCCCATGGGATTCCATGTAAGGGCTACCACCTTTCCCATTCCTCTTTGCACTCTGGAATTCTAATTTACCCTGTTGCCTTCTACGTGTATCGTTCCATTTCCCCCCTGAAATCCTACGTAGCAGTCCTGTACATTTTCTGCCTCCCAGAAAGCCACCCTTCAGACCTAAGACCCATAATACATGTCCCTCTTCCTCTAAATACCGAACCTGTTCTAAACCTTGCAATTGTAGTCTTCCCTTATCTCTATATGCATCGCACCACAACTTCCAAAGATCCCCTGTATCATCGGCCTCTTATCGACACACCTAGCATTTTCCATTACTACGCTTTGTAATCTTCTGTTTCACTGTTCCGGAATGATCACTCCGGCCCTCTTCAAAGAAGAATATTGGATCTCTGCCCTCCATTCAAACACACACCGTTCTATGGCTTTTCTAATACCATGTACAATTTGAGTGCACCCTCTTCTCGACTCCTCTTTTATAGTACTACTTCCAGCCCTCTGTGACAGTCTGACCTATATACACTTTTCAATCATGTACCTCATGATATCCTTTCAATTCATATCACTCTGCTTACATGTCAATGTCATCAGCTCATCTTGTTTGTCATCTATCAAACACTTAAATGGGTAAGGGACTTCGGATATGTGACTGTGCACTTTCAAAGCAATTAGCAAATCGCTTTAGGAGAACTTTTTTTTTTTTTTTTTTTTTTTTTTTTCAGATTTCATTAGATCATGAAAATAAGAAATCATAACAAACCGAAATTTCAATGGAGCATGATCATTTGTATAGATTCAATAGATGCCAACGTAGAGTGCATACCCACTAAGTTTCAAGTCAATCTTATTATATCTTGGGCATTAGTAAACAACGTGAATCACCACTGCTATCCACAATGACTTGCACTGTAATCCACAAGAATTAAAATATCAACTAACATGTGCCCGGATTTTAACAATTCGTTAAAAAGCAGAGTTTCTCATAATTACCACTTAGTTGATAAATGTATTTGACGCCTCAATATCGTACAGTTCCACGACGTTTCAATATAGTATGACTGGCGGATCTGTGGAAGACAGACTGCAAACAAACGATACAAAGTCCTATGCAACTTTGAAATGATTGGCAAGGCAGTTTAGGAGAAAGGGATAGTAACCTCCACCCCCACCCCCACCCCAAGCAAACAAGGACACAAAAAAGGGAAAAAATGAAGAAAAAAAGCAAAAATGAAAAAAAAAAGAGAGAGAGAGATACAGAGAGAGAGAGAGAAAGAAAGAGAGAGAGAGAGAGAGAGAGAGAGAGAGAGAGAGAGAGAGAGAGAGAGAGAGAGAGAGAGAGAGAGAGAGAGAGAGAGAGAAGCCTGACCATTCAACCAATGTTCATGGGAATTCCTTAAAAGCCTACCCTGTGAAGCTTGAAGTGGATATGGCGAACCGTTTTGCAGCAGTCGAAAATGTAAATTTTAAGATTTAAAGATTAAGACGCAGATGATGGCTGCCATTAATCACCAGATTACCGCATGTTATGGGTATACTGGTAAAGACTAAAGCTTGTACGCCAATGTACTGATGTTCATACCTTTTCGCCATTATCTGGAAAATTATAGAGATAAGTGCATGATCTGTCTTGGAAACTAAGGTGGAGAGATCATTATTTAAGTGCATAGACAGAGATTTTGTCTCTTATGTGTACAGTCAACTTAACAGTGGGCATTCACCCAGGAGTGGAATTGAATTTTAAATACAGATTAGTACATACGTTCTAGTATTTACCATTGCTTGATCTATATTTTGCATGGATAATGCTTATATTCTGGTGGATCCAGACAAAAAGTACATATCCACAATTTTTGTCTCAACACACATGCTATGTGCTAATAATGTAAAATTAGCTGAGAGTACACAAGCATATATAGCTAGGTTGCCTCACTGTCAGCATGGTTCAAGAGACCCCTTTCTGGTGTCATTTAAATAACATAAGAAGGGTGATATCTTAACCTATGGGACAGTTATTAGAACTAGAACAGTCTGCCTTAAAAAACATGAATGTAATCTCAACAAAAAGTGTACAGGTTCAAATATATTTTAGCATTGGCAAGCAAGATGATTTCAAAATCATTCTGCAAAATATACTTTTTGTTGAGTGTGTAAAGTTGCCCATATACAAATTTACCTACAAGAGTCAAAGGTGTGTTGATATGGATTTCGTGCAGAGAACTCTTTTTGCAAGGTCATACAAATGTGCCGAACCAAGAGTTGTATAAAATTCGGGTGCACTGGTATCTAGGTATTGTTTGACACATTAGTTAATTATTGTTAAGGGTAAACACTTTTAAGCTTATGCCAGCCAGGCAATTCATGGCTAATTATATATGTGAAAAAAAATTAACACAAGCAGCCAATCAAAATTTATAGCATGAACGTTGTCAGCCAGAAACACTTGACCATTACACTATAAAATATATGTTTGGCTTTGTTTAAGACTTGCGTACTTGGAGTATTTTTCCAGGCTGGAAGCCAGAAGTGATAAGCGCAAAAGGAGTCTACGGTCACATGGGACAAAGAATAGACGCATTTTATTGTTGCATTTACTCAGATTTGGCAAAAATTACACTTTTGGTATGGAGCATTTAGAAAACAACAGCCAATTCCACACACACGCAAAAAAAAACAAAAAAAACAAAAAACCCTATTTTGTGAAAGTTAGTGACATGTAATGTTGTGTACACCTCAGCCACCAAGAAAATGAATTTCACCACCATTTCTTTTTTCCCTACTCAAGTCCAACACTCTCTGAAGCCAGGCGCTGATCACTGTGCGCACACTCTCAGCCAGCTTGGCATCATTTTCTCGTAATATCACGGATATCTTAATTATTAGAATAACTGCCGCTGTCCTGTTTTTTTTTTTTTTTTTCTTCATGGTACAAAATAGATGTTCTGTGTTCTTATTGATTACAGTTGGTTAAATAGTTAACAAGACTTTTTAACGCCTTTGTGAGTGTGACAAATAAACATTACTTAGAGACGCGTTACAAAGGACAGTTTATATTTAGCTTACAGTATATAAATGACAGGTAGACTCGGGCACTGGCATGAAAGATGCTTTAACAGTGTATCTGTATATGCAAATGCAAAGCAGTTATTATATGTAATATATAAATCAAGATATAGTGTGAAAATATACCCCCAGCCCTTTTGCATTGTGTGTTGTCGTGGTTGGTTTACTTGTCCAAGCTGTGTGGCGATGCTACCTTATCTGTCTTGGCACGTATTGTTACATATCTTACAAGCGTGTCCAGCAAGTGTATCGATTTCTTTGTTGAACCATACCTCAGATTTAGCCGAAAATTGGTAGATAGATTTCGTGTGAAAGGTTCAAACAAAGTTGTTCACCAAGTGACACTGCTACTGATTCCTGATTTTTAACGAGTTTTTTTATTCGAGTACTTGGCGGTAAGTGCACCCTTCCTATTGATTTTTAAGGAAGTGAATGGGCATTCTAATACCTGGTGAACATGTACCTTGGGTGGGTCTCAACCAAGTCTGTTCAAATAGTCATGGTCCTTTTTTTTTTGACAAATCATGAAAATTCTTGTTCTCCAAAACCGCTCACTCATTTACTTTGATATCATTTAAAACCCTTCTAGAGATTTGTAGCTTTCAATTTGTTCACCAGGTGGCGCTGCATTTTTTCTATTTCTCTATGATTATTTGCGTATTTTTTCTCTATTTTCGACTTCCTCTCCCAAACCGTCACCCAGGTCAAGTGAAACGTGGTGGATATGTGCCTTAAGGAAGGGTCAAATAAAACTATTCAGTAAGTGGCACTGCTGTCAATTCCTGACTGTGAACGATTATTTTCAATTTGGGTATTTATAGGTAAATAGAACCATCCTGTGGATTACTGTGCGAGCCAATGGGCATTCTGATGACAATTCACATTCCCGACTTCTACTCCGAAACAATTATCCAGATTCACATCACATTTAGTGAAAATGTACCTTGGGTAAGTGTCTACCAAGATTGTTCAAGAAGTCATGCTTCAGTGATTATTTTTATTTCTAAATATGCTTTTTATGAAAAATCTTTTAAAAAAATCTTTTCCTAAACCGTTTACCCAATTGCTGTTATATCTTGCAAGAATACTTCTAGAAACTGTGTTTAATTTGTTCACTAAGTAGCGCTGCATTTTTTTTTTTTTTTTTTTTTTATGATTTTTTTGTTTGTCTGTTTTCACTTTTTTCAAGTCCTTCTCTCCAACTGTCTCTGTGATGAAACTGAAACCTGCTGGATATGCTTCTCGTGAAAGAGTCTAACATAGGTTATCACCAGGTGGCACTGCAGTGGATTTTTGTATTTTTTACAATTTCTTTTTTTTTTTAACTACGGGCATTTATCTTTAAATGCACCTTTCCTATTGATTACTATGCCAAACGTGATGTGGATGCACCTTTGGTAAACGTCTGCCATGATTTTATCCTATCCCAAGTTAATAGAACTACCAGTGTGATGAATCTTTAGGGCTGCTGAGCATAGGCTGTTCACACAGCCTGCTTTTTATACCTGTTATGTATGCTGGTGATGCACTAGTTAGCACTTTTCAAGAGTTGCTCAAATCTCACATTACAGAGGAATTATCATGCAATTTAAACCTTGAACTACGTAAAATTAGCGAATAATGAAAATTGAAAAGAAAATCCTTAATGAAAAGAAAACAACATTCATGATATTTCATAAACCGCCAAAAAAGTAATAACTCCTGAAATATAAATATACAACACGAAAATTTTGTGTAAAGGACTTTAATGTTTTAGGCATTCAAAATGACAAATACTTAAATTAGAACAGTCACATTGATGAAATTTCATATAACATATTTAGAGGCATTGGCATCTTGAACAAATTTAAGTACTTCTTACCACAAGATATTTTATTAACAGTATATAGATCGCTAGCACTCCCTCACCTTAACTATGGTTGTCTACCTTGGGTCATAAAAGTACCAGAATTGCATAACTTCAGAAGAAAAGTATGAGAATTGTAAGTCACAGTAAGCTTAACGGACAGACATAGCCAAATTTTAAAAGTTTGAAGATAAGTGATCTTTTTCTGCAACAATAACTAAATTTCTATTTCAAGTTTACCAATAATGAGCCACCTGACTGTATAAGCCACTTAATTTTAAACAAGTTTGGAAATTTATAATCACAAGAAAAAAAAAAAAAAAAGAAACCGCATATTTATAGAAAGAAGACAAATCCTGTAGGGATAGGAAAGTGTCTAAGACATGAAGTCATCCATACACTAAACATAACCCCAGATCTTATACTGAATAAAGCTCAAACACATAGTGAATATTTACCTGATAAAAACAACGATAGCCTTTCTTTTCATAACTGTTATGTTTGTAATGCTCCTTGGCTTTGAGATTCACGGCCAGCCTCACTAGCTTAATGTTTCAGCACTTAAATTTTGTTTCGCTTTTTGAGAAAAGCACTTACAATCTACTCCAAAATTTAAACATTTTCACAAGTATACAATAATATATATCTGTTGGTGCCCCGATGATAGCGACTACTATTGGCCTCAATGAGGGTCTCTAGACTATAACTTCATATATCATTGCACGGTACAAGTATTTTAAACAAACAAAGGAGTTATGAGTTTGAGCCTAAATAATGGCTACAGTCAGCAGTTGTGGGTTGAGCCCTGGCGCAAGTTCGTAAACCGTGGCTTTGGAATGCATATTTTGGCCTAATGTTTGGTTAACATGTCACTATTTCTTGCCGCATCTATTGCAATGATTCCTATAATTCTACATGCTCTGTGACAAGCTGCATATTTATGTAACTTGGGGTGATATTATAAGAAGTTGATACCCAAGCTTGTTGTAGCCCATCTGCACCTGGATATTGAACACATGGACAGGGGGCACTGACATTGTCTCAAAACATGTTGGGAGGGTCGGTATTATAACTGCCAATTATATGAACCTTTGCAGGAATTTTTCTTCAGCATTTACATGACTCATATTGTAACTTACGTTTCTTTCTTGTTTGTACAGGTTGATTGACCATTTACTGCAATTAAATGTGAACACCTTATTCTACCAATAGAAGGGGTTTTCTATAGCAGCTGCAGACCACTACCGTGCTTGCACTTAATTTTCTTTATTTTCTTTTCTGAACCCAACTCTTCACCATTTGATTTTATATCTATACTAATATTACTAGTGTATGTGTTAGTACAACAAATATTGATTTACTTCCAGTGACTTGCTCTGCTATGTTCCACCTGGGATGCTAGTCAAATTTTGATTTGATTTGATTTGAACTCTTTATTCTTTTACCAGGGTCACTGGCTCAGCATGGCAAAACTAGTCTTACGCTGGGCCCTGGATGATACATGGAAAAACAATATGAATAACACGACATAGTATGGTAATAAAAAAAGAACAAAAATATCAGAGTGTTGTGATCCCTTACATTTCGAGAAACTACACATTTATATATATATATGTATGTAAATATGTAAGTAAGTATGTATGTATGTATGTATGTGTGTATGTGTGTATGTATGTATGAATGTATGAATGTATGTATGCATGTATGGATGTATGTATGTATGTATGTATGTATGTATGTATGTATGTATGTATGTATGTATGTATGTATGTATGTATGTATGTATGTATGTATGTATGCCAAAGTCTAAATCAACCGGCTGGGATAAATGTTTGGTATGGAAATCAGGATAAATGTGCTGAAGGAAGGGGTAAGGACCTATGATACCAATGCTACGCGGGTATAGGACCTATGCAGGCACAAGAATCCCAAGAATATCACCATAACCAAAATGTGGGAGAATCAAAGCCTTATACAGAGACAACAATAATTAAGTAACCAGGTAACTGGAAGCCCTGCCAAGGGCTGCCAGTCTGCTGTTTACTTTACGGGCTATATAATCAATGAGGTTAGAGAATGACAGGGTGCAGCCAAGATGTACACCTAGGTATTTGGATACTTTCACATGTCCAATGGTTCCATTGAATAACTTGATTGTACTGATGTTCATACCTTTTCACCATTATCTGGAAAATTATAGAGATAAGTGCATGATCTGTCTTGGAAACTAAGGTGGAGATATCATTATTTAAGTGCACAGACAGAGATTTAGTGTCTTATGTGTATAGTCAACTTAACAGTGGGCATTCACCCAGGAGTGGAATTGAATTTTAGATACAGATTAGTACATACGTTCTAGTATTTACCATTGCTTGATCTTTTTTTTGCATGGATAATGCGTATATTCTGGTGGATCCAGACAAAAAGTACATATCCACAATTTTTGTCTCAACACACGTGCTATGTGCTAATAATGTAAAATTAGCTGAGAGTACACAAGCATATATAGCTAGGTTGCCTCACTATCAGCATGGTTCAAAGACCCCTTTCTGGTGTCATTTAAATAACATAAGAAGGGTGATATCTTAACCTATGGGACAGTTATTAGAACTAGAACAGTCTGCCTTAAAAAACATGAATGTAATCTCAACAAAAAGTGTACAGGTTCAAATATATTTTAGCATTGGCAAGCAAGATGATTTCAAAATCATTCTGCAAAATTTACTTTTTGTCGAGTGTGTAAAGTTGCCCATATACAAATTTACCTACAAGAGTCAAAGGTGTGTTGATATGGATTTCGTGCAGAGAACTCTTTTTGCAAGGTCATACAAATGTGCCGAACCGAGAGTTGTATAAAATTCGGGTGCACTGGTATCTAGGTATTGTTTGACACATTAGTTAATTATTGTTAAGGGTAAACACTTTTGGCAAGAAGCTTATGCCAGCCAGGCAATTCATGGCTAATTATATATGTGAAAAAAAAATTAACACGAGCAGCCAATCAAAATTTATAGCATGAACGTTCTCAGCCAGAAACACTTGACCATTACACTATAAAATATATGTTTGGCTTTGTTTAAGACTTGCGTACTTGGAGTATTTTTCCAGGCTGGAAGCCACAAGTGATAAGCGCAAAAGGAGTCTACGGTCACATGGGACAAAGAATAGACGCATTTTATTGTTGCATATACTCAGATTTGGCAAAAATTACACTTTTGGTATGGAGCATTTAGAAAACAACAGCCAATTCCACACACACACACACACACACACAAAAACAAAAAACCCCTATTTTGTGAAAGTTAGTGACATGTAATGTTGTGTACACCTCAGCCACCAAGAAAATGAATTTCACCACCATTTCTTTTTTCCCTACTCAAGTCCAACACTCTCTGAAGCCAGGCGCTGATCACTGTGCTCACACTCTCAGCCAGCTTGGTATCATTTTCTCGTAATATCACGGATATCTTAATTATTAGAATAACTGCCGCTGTCCTGTTTTTTTTTTTTTCTTCATGGTACAAAATAGATGTTCTGTGTTCTTATTGATTACAGTTGGTTAAATAGTTAATAAGAATTTTTAACGCCTTTGTGAGTGTGACAAATAAATATTACTTAGAGACGCATTACAAAGGACAGTTTATATTTAGCTTACAGTATATAAATGACAGGTAGACTCGGGCACTGGCATGAAAGATGCTTTAACAGTGTATCTGTATATGCAAATGCAAAGCAGTTATTATATGTAATATATAAATCAAGATATAGTGTGAAAATATACCCCCAGCCCTTTTGCATTGTGTGTTGTCGTGGTTGGTTTACTTGTCCAAGCTGTGTGGCGATGCTACCTTATCTGTCTTGGCACGTATTGTTACATATCTTACAAGCGTGTCCAGCAAGTGTATCGATTTCTTTGTTGAACCATACCTCAGATTTAGCCGAAAATTGGTAGATAGATTTCGTGTGAAAGGTTCAAACAAAGTTGTTCACCAAGTGACACTGCTACTGATTCCTGATTTTTAACGAGTTTTTTTATTCGAGTACTTGGCGGTAAATGCACCCTTCCTATTGATTTTTATGGAAGTAAATGGGCATTCTAATACTTGGTGAACATGTACCTTGGGTGGGTCTCAACCAAGTCTGTTCAAATAGTCATGGTCCTTTTTTTTTGACAAATCATGAAAATTCTTGTTCTCCAAAACCGCTCACTCAATTACTTTGATATCATTTAAAACCCTTCTAGAGATTTGTAGCTTTCAATTTGTTCACCAGGTGGCGCTGCATTTTTTCTATTTCTCTATGATTATTTGCGTATTTTCTCTATTTTCGACTTCCTCTCCCAAACCGTCACCCAGGTCAAGTGAAACGTGGTGGATATGTGCCTTGTGGAAGGGTCAAATAAAACTATTCAGTAAGTGGCACTGCTGTCAATTCCTGACTGTGAACGATTATTTTCAATTTGGGTATTTATCGGTAAATAGAACCATCCTGTGGATTACTGTGCGAGCCAATGGGCATTCTGATGACAATTCACATTCCCGACTTCTACTCTGAAACAATTATCCAGATTCACATCACATTTAGTGAAAATGTACCTTGGGTAAGTGTCTACCAAGATTGTTCAAGAAGTCATGCTTCAGTGATTATTTTTATTTCTAAACATGCTTTTTATGAAAAATCTTTTAAAAAAATCTTTTCCTAAACCGTTTACCCAATTGCTGTTATATCTTGCAAGAATACTTCTAGAAACTGTGTTTAATTTGTTCACTAAGTAGCGCTGCATTTTTTTTTTTTTTTTTTTTTTTATGATTTTTTGTTTGTCTGTTTTCACTTTTTTCAAGTCCTTCTCTCCAACTATCTCTGTGATGAAACTGAAACCTGCTGGATATGCTTCTCGTGAAAGAGTCTAACATAGGTTATCACCAGGTGGCACTGCAGTGGATTTTTGTATTTTTTACGATTTTTTTTTTTAACTACGGGCATTTATCTTTAAATGCACCTTTCCTATTGATTACTATGCCAAACGTGATGGGGATGCACCTTTGGTAAACGTCTGCCATGATTTTATCCTATCCCAAGTTAATATAACTACCAGTGTGATGAATCTTTAGGGCTGCTGAGCATAGGCTGTTCACACAGCCTGCTTTTTATACCTGTTATGTATGCTGGTTATGCACTAGTTAGCACTTTTCAAGAGTTGCTCAAATCTCACATTACACAGGAATTATCATGCAATTTAAACCTTGAACTACGTAAAATTAGCGAATAATGAAAATTGAAAAGAAAATCCTTAATGAAAAGAAAACAACATTCATGATATTTCATAAACCGCCAAAAAAGTAATAACTCCTGAAATATAAATATACAACACGAACATTTTGTGTAAAGGACTTTAATGTTTTAGGCATTCAAAACGACAAATACTTAAATTAGAACAGTCACATTGATAAAATTTTATATAACATATGTAGAGGCATTGGCATCTTGAACAAATTTAAGTAATTCTTACCACAAGATATTTTATTAACAGTATATAAATCGCTAGCACTCCCTCGCCTTAACTATGGTTGTCTACCTTGGGTCATAAAAGTACCAGAATTGCATAACTTCAGAAGAAAAGTATGAGAATTGTAAGTCACAGTAAGCTTAACGGACAGACATAGCCAAATTTTAAAAGTTTGAAGATAAGTGATCTTTTTCTGCAACAATAACTAAATTTCTATTTCAAGTTTACCAATAATGAACCACCTGACTGTATAAGCCACTTAATTTTAAACAAGTTTGGAAATTTATAATCACAAGAAAAAAAAAAAAAAGAAAAAAGAAACTGCATATTTATAGAAAGAAGACAAATCCTGTAGGGATAGGAAAGTGTCTAAGACATGAAATCATCCATACACTAAACATAACCCCAGATCTTATACTGAATAAAGCTCACACACATAGTGAATATTTACCTGATAAAAACAACGATAGCCTTTCTTTTCATAACTGTTATGTTTGTAATGCTCCTTGGCTTTGAGATTCACGGCCAGTCTCACTAGCTTAATATTTCAGCACTTAAATTTTGTTTCGCTTTTTGAGAAAAGCACTTACAATCTACTCCAAAATTTAAACATTTTCACAAGTATACAATAATATAAATCTGTTGGTGCCCCGATGATAGCGACTACTAGTGGCCTCAATGAGGGTCTCTAGACTATAACTTCATATATCATTGCACGGTACAAGTATTTTAATCAAACAAAGGAGTTATGAGTTTGAGCCTAAATAATGGCTACAGTCAGGAGTTGTGGGTTGAGCCCTGGCGCAAGTTCGTAAACCGTGGCTTTGCAATGCATATTTTGGCCTAATGTTTGGTTAACATGTCGCTATTTCTTGCCGCATCTATTGCAATGATTCCTATAATTCTATATGTTCTGTGACAAGCTGCATATTTATGTAACTTGGGGTGATATTATAAGAAGTTGATACCCAAGCTTGTTGTAGCCCATCTGCACCTGGATATTGAACACATGGACAGGGGGCACTGACATTGTCGCAAAACATGTTGGGAGGGTCGGTATTATAACTGCCAATTATATGAACCTTTGCAGGAATTTTTCTTCAGCATTTACATGACTCATATTGTAACTTACATTTTTTTCTTGTTTGTACAGGTTGATTGACCATTTACTGCAATTAAATGTGAACACCTTATTCTACCAATAGAAGGGGTTTTCTATAGCAGCTGCAGACCACTACCGTGCTTGCACTTAATTTTCTTTATTTTCTTTTCTGAACCCAACTCTTCACCGTTTGATTTTATATCTAGACTAATATTACTAGTGTATGTGTTAGTACAACAAATATTGATTTACTTCCAGTGACTTGCTCTGCTATGTTCCACCTGGGATGCTAGTCAAATTTTGATTTGATTTGATTTGAACTCTTTATTCTTTTACCAGGGTCACTGGCTCAGCATGGCAAAACTAGTCTTACGCTGGGCCCTGGATGATACATGGAAAAAACAATATGAATAACATGACATAGTATGGTAATAAAAAAAGAACAAAAATATCAGAGTGTTGTGATCCCTTACATTTCGAGAAACTACACATTTATATATATATGTATGTAAATATGTAAGTATGTATGTATGTATGTATGTATGTATGTATGTATGTGTGTGTGTATGTGTGTATGTATGTATGAATGTATGTATTCAAGTATGCATGTATGTATGTATGTATGTATGTATGTATGTATGTATGTATGTATGTATGTATGCCAAAGTCTAAATCACCCGGCTGGGATAAATGTTTGGTATGGAAATCAGGATAAATGAGTTGAAGGAAGGGGTAAGGACCTATGATACCAATGCTACGTGGGTATAGGACCTATGCAGGCACAAGAATCCCACAGAATATCACCATAACCAAAATGTGGGAGAATCAAAGCCTTATACAGAGACAACAATAATTAAGTAACCAGGTAACTGGAAGCCCTGCCAAGGGCTGCCAGTCTGCTGTTTACTTTACGGGCTATATAATCAATGAGGTTAGAGAATGACAGGGTGCAGCCAAGATGTACACCTAGGTATGTGGATACTTTCACATGTCCAATGGTTCCATTGAATAACTTGATTATCAAGTCACAGGTAAATATTAGCCTTTTCGAGGTTCTGTAAATCATGAACGCAGCCTTGCAGCATTCAGAGTGAGGCGGTTCACTTTGAACCAATCAGAAACCCTGGCAAGCTCAACATTGAGGATTCTCTCAATCTCAGCTGGATCACGGTGGGAGAAATACAACGCAGTGTCATCTGTATACAGCATGACACTGTATTTACTGATACTATCAGGAAGGTCGTTAATGTAGAGTATAAATAGGAGAGGGCCAATGTTGGATCCTTGTGGGACCCCAAATTCAGTGGAATCTTCATCCAGGTCTGCGTCATCAGATTTACTATCACTTTCTCCAAGATTGATTATGGTAGGGTGGGTGTATGTTTCTATTATACCGTCAGCTTCCATCAAACGATCCTCTACTTTAACAGTGTGTCACACAGCTGTTTGTCAGTCTTGCCTTGTTATTTAGGAGAAGGCATCATGGACCAGGGTCTCAACATCATGTAAATTGAAAGTTACATATTTGCCAGCTATGTAGTGTTTGACAGATGCCCACATGAGCTCAATAGCATTGAGCTCATAATGTCTCCCTGGTATATGTAAAACTTCGTGGTCATACGCCTGAGCAATAGAGTATGTTTTATGAATAGTTACTTTTTTTATCTCTATATTAGCAGGCATAGATCACTTTTGTCATTGTTTCGTTGGAAGGAACTTTTTTCACCTTCAGTCGTTCCTGCTTTCAGCTTTTCATTTATTCATTGCTGGATAGTTTCACTGCTCAGTCTTGGTGTTGCTAACATTATCATTAACTATCAAACTAGATGTGACCAAACTAGCCATTAACTTATTTTCAGACGACTCCAAGAAAACTTCATCATTCATTTCTGAATGGTTGTCCGGATTTTGCAGGTTTTTATTGCTGACAAGAGCCAATTCACATCCTGGAATGAATCCAGTCTTAGCACTTCCAGCATGGAGAACTATTAGGCGACCACCTTTGCCACATGAGATTGTTCGGCAGTTCAAAGTGGTTGTGTTTCAGAAGCTCTCAAATCCTACATCAGCAATAAAAATGAAAATATGTCCAGGGTGTCTCTTATTCCGGACAGAATTTTGGGGGCAGTGGGCAGATCTCTCTTTCTATCGAACTCATGCACAGTTCTATACATGAGTTCTTTGTAATAATTGTCCAGCTTGCAGTGGCACTTCTCTCCCTATGCAATGAGTGGTGACCCCTCTGCTCTGGTATAACCCGTCGCACTGTCCTCCCTGAAATTTTCAAAGCTTCTGCAGTCTCCTAGTACAAAAGAACCTGACATGTCACATTTGTTCTTCCCTTCTCTTTGCTGTGCACCAGATACTGGTGAGCTAGAAAAATGTCCTCTCTTTTTGGAAGAGTAAAGTTTTGATTAATGTTCATGGTTAACTTAGACCCATATACTGCACTGTATAAATTCCACCTGTAGATTATGTCATGGCTCACATCGATGGACCCAATACCTGTGACATCAATGTTTTTATTTTTCCTACGGTACACTTACTCTCTTTTGTTGAATACAGGGCTTTCAGAGCCTGGTCTATATCTTAACATTACCATTCTCCCAAAACACCCAAAATTATATTACTGAAATAGTTTGTGATAATTTAACCTACGCGGCAAAAATATAGCCACCGGTATGCCAAATTTGAGGCCAAAATATGCATAACAAGTGCACTGTTTACGAGCTTTTGTCAAGGCCCACATCATAGCCCTGACTTAAGTTAATGATCACCAATATTAAAAAACTTGTTTGCTTCACCAATATTTCTAATACGGCTAAGACTCAGTTTGAAATCATAAGCAGACTCAGCATTACGCACATATGAAGGCAAGTCGTTCCATAATCTAATCACAAAAAAAAAAATATGAATAAAAAAAAAAAAGAGCTGTGGGCTCACTCTGTTCCCATTAGTATGTTTGAAAAGATCTTACGTTATAGCCTTTACATTCAGACTTAGTGTTTTGTACTCGGTTCCTCAGATATTCAGATGCAAGGCCTTGTATTATATGGTACAGTAGGACCAATTTACTTTTCTTTCTTCTTTGTGTGTGGTTGGCATCTCACGGATTTATGCTTTTGGGAGGGGGTGGTAAAAGAAACCTTTACTAATGTAAAGTAGTCCAGCAGATGGTGGAAGTATGTAATCAAAGTTGCCATGGGCAACGGCTTATATCGACCCCTGCATGTATGCGTGCCGCATCAGGGATAAAAGTGCATTGTTGTGAGACAAGATGAAAAGAAAAAATAATCCAGCAAAAACATCTAAAACGTAAGCCTCGCCTGACGGGGGGGGGGGGGGGGGGGGGGGGCAGAGCAACCTAAGAAGAACTTTCTTATTTTGGAAGAAAAAGTGACAGTTGTACACCTGGGTCTAATGGGCTTCCAAAATTCAAATTTGTAGAATATAAAATAAGACCTAATATTGCATACCAACCAACATACCGACTGAACACAATATCATAAAAAATAACAATATAGCGTGAGTGAGGCAAGAGCAAACGCATTGGATTCTTTGTGTCCAAAATCTTCACCCAGAATTCTCATGTAGGCCTTCATGTTTGTGCCTAAAATAGCGAATAGACCAATGTAATTATTATTCACGCTCACACTTTCACATATAAATATATACACACACATAACTGATAAGCCTATTCTCCAATAAGTTTTAGGTTCGTCTATTGAAAGTTGCCTAATATTCGTAGATCATATTCAGACCTGATGATCAAACAGACCTACTTGTCACATTTGCACCATTTTATCTGCAACACAAACACGACTTCTCTTCAGCTTTCCACTGTCATTTCCTGCTTTGCATATGGTGTAGACGAGCGCGACGACAAAGGGTGGCTCTCAATTACCTGCACATGCACACAACAATGGAGCGTGGCAGCGACACAGTTCACAGAATAAACCCAATAAGATGCTTCTTTTCCGTGTATTTTGTTGCATCGGGAACAAGAAAATTGTAATCAATATTATGTTTCCTTTGCTGTGACCTGGTCTTTAACTTTTCACCTTTTTGCCTTACCAACACAGAGAAACAAGTCTGATTAAGTGGGTGGCTTTTGTCAAAGCCAACAAATCAAGACGTTAAACGGCTCATTGGGACAGCTTTCATCCGACCTTTCTACAAAGAAAAGTTCACGTTTCAGCTAAATTTTCGAAAGAGGAGAACAAAAAAAAAAAAAAATAAAAATAAAATAAATAAAAAAACAAACAAACAAGCAAACAAAACAAAAAGAAAAAGAAAAACAAAACAAAAAACAAATACAAAAACAAAACAAAACAAAACAAAACAAAACAAAAAAAAAAGCAAAAAACAAAAAATTTCACCTGTATAACGCAAGTTTGTGGGGTAGCCAAAGGAATCCCCATCAAATTCCAAAATATTTAGCTGCTACTTTCTCTGCCTACCTTTGAAGATGTTGGCATAAAACAAAAGAAATATATGTCGTGAATAAAAATGAAAATGGCCATCTGAGCTACACATAGCCGGGACTTATCTAAGGGAAATCCCAAATAAATGTACAGTGGATTTGACGACAGTTTTTTTTTCTTTTCTTTCTGTTTTTTTTTTTTTTTTTTTTTTTTTTTTATTTATTTCTTATTTTTTTCAATTCTAGACTCTGGGCGTCTGGTAGGTAGCCCACAGAATGACCTCAGGTGACTTACAGGTTTGCTGAGCACAATTACAGGACGATGTCCTGACAGAATAGCAGTTCGATGACGTTGTGTTCCACACCAAGCTTATGTTTTTTTCAACAGATATGGAACAATAGTTCATGGTAGATGGCCTAAAGTTGCAGTTAAAAAAAAAACATGTTTATCAACCAATTTTCCTCGAGCCACTTCAAATGGGAAGATAAAAGTGTATATAAAACACTGACTCATTTCAAATTTCTGATACGTCTGTTACCTTCAAGCTTCCACGCATGGGGACACTGGGCGTATTTCGTATGAAGAACTATGAATGTGCATACAGTGTGAAGTATTGGTCATTCTTCCAAATTATTAAATGCTACTTTTTCCAAAGTTGAAATAATGACATCTGAACACATATGGGAAGCTCGTCCGTGTAATAAAAACCATTAATAAATATCAGGAGAAAAAATAACAGAGTAAACCAAGAAAGATGAGCTAGGAGACGTATTGTTAGTTGACAAGATTGACTAGTTTAAAATGTAAAGGATATATAGTCATAGTGAACGGAAACTCTTGCACATCAGCTTGGACAGGTCAAATTAAGTTATGCGCTCTTCTATGATTTCACCAGGCAAAATTGCAATTCTATGTCGCTCTGCGTGTGTGGTCGATGTTAGGCTATTTGCATATATGTCGGTAACTAAGAATTTTAGTTAAATTTGTAAAATGCATGAAAACCGATCCGTTATGGATGATATATCATATTCAAATGACTAAGGAGTACGCTGTGCATAATATTACTAAGTATCAAGGTACGTACCTTTAATTATTCCAAACTGTAAATTAAGCTAGTTACATACCAATGTTTTTGAACTGGGAAGTGTTACTTAGAGAAACAAAATTACAAATAAATACTATATTGATTTTTCAAAAATCTTTCAGTGCGGTAACCATTGCACGAATGTGGAGACAATGTTTTATGTAAAACTGTTGTCCTGTTTGGTAATTATATCTTCTTTCAACAAATATGGCTTTAGCCCATCTTAGAAAGATGTATTAATAACTGAAGCCAGTGAATACTGGGCTGCATCCTTCCACCAAAGCAACGGGTCGCTTACTTGCTTTCACAAACCACAATAGATGATGATGATGATGATGATGATGATGATGATGATGATGATGATGATGATGATGATGATAAAGACAATGTTTATAATAAATGGCTCGACAGATAATTTAAAGTAATAATGGCAAGGGAACAAAACTGCCAGTACGTTAGACTTGGGGGATCTTAAAGTGTGTAAAAAGGTGATAATACTTAACCATGGACTATGTGTTTATAGTACAGTTTGTATAATTCAGATTAGAGAGTGTCATTACCATACCCATATATATATATATATATATATATATATATATATATATATATATATATATGTAATACACCTGCAATTAAAGTTTCATTAATGGCAGTATCTGTAACTTTGGTAGCACAGAATTATACTTAATATCTACATAATCCTTTGCTTCTCAGTACATGTATTATTTCCCGGGAGTTATGCCAGTTATATATTACTTATGGTTGGTCGTCCTTCTGCTTCCCGAGTATCAGCAATCCAGCAATTATATGATAAAGCATTGAACAATTGAATGACATTTACTGTTTCATGTGATGTCACCTTACATGTTTGGAAAGACTGCCCAGCATGTATACATGAAAAGGTCATCTATTCTTTCGAAATTTTAACCTTCTCAGCCACTGCTCTGTTTACTGGGGAATACCTTTTAACGTTTTTGGTAATACGTGTGCAAATCCCTCTTTGATTTGCCGGTGTTGGTTTAATCATATTCATTTTGACAACATACGGGTGTTGTCCTGACAACCAAAAAAAAAAAAAAAAAAACGGTTAGTGGTATCACTTCGTTGAATATCTGCAAAATAATGTTGGGCAACTGCATCTATGCCATCAGTGGACATTACATAATATGTCGGTTACATCTACTTGAAAAGTGTACAACTATTTTCACATAAACGAGTTATCAACAAACACACACACACACAACCACACACACACACACACACACACACACGTTATATGCAGGTTTCGCAAAAGCCTTCCACATAACATTGAAAGCTGGATCATCCAAAGCAATGTCTCGGTGCTGCTGATAGCTACAAAGACAGTGCATTCTATTTTGGTCACGGGGGGGAGGGGGGATCTTGTGCACCTGCCATAAAGATCACTTCACCCATAACATTCATAGACTCTGTGTTTCATAAATTGATAAACAAATATATATATATATATATATATATATATATATATATATATATATATATATATATATATATATATATATATATATATATATATATATATATATACATATAGGGTATGCAATTTGTCTGTGTGACTAGGTGAGTATAAGTGTCCCTACATATGCGAGATACTGCATGGGTGGTTGGTAAATATTGTGTTGGTCATCTAAGTCACAACTGAAAGGGTTTTCGCTATTTCCCCCACACCGGCCCATACAGTATATCACGTGTTTTATCAAACGCAAATTATTGGAATTAAGCCCTTTAATTAATAATGTGGGTAGATGGTTTGTTCTCTCTAACTGATTACTGTCTGTGTAGGGAGTAGATAATAAATGGTAATAAGGACAGCCACTTGCTGCAGTATTGTTAAAACTCCAATCTTCTGAGTATGTTATGTAATCCTGACACCTACCAGAGTACACTTTTCAATGCAATTTGTTGACAGTTATTGCGTGAAACCGGTACTCCAGGGGTCACGTTTGCCAACGTGGAAAGTTGCGTTAAAGTCAGCGAAGTAGCCAATGCACTTGAAGGATTGTTCAAAGTGTGAATTATCATTGCAGTCCCCGTACAGATAAAAATCAGAGGGAATGTGCGCATGAACCATTTGGTACTCGACCTGATGTATATATATATATATATATATATATATATATATATATATATATATATATATATATATATATATATATATATATATATATATATATATATATATATACATTTTCAAAATCTTGCATGCGGATAATTGCTACCCATTAAACTACTTTGTTTGACCATTGCATCCGGATAATAGCAACCCATTAAACTACTTTGTTTGACCATGTAGGACATTCTGAGAGAGATTTGAAGAGGAAGTTGAAATTAATTTTTTAACACACAGACACACACACACGCGCACACACACACACACACACACACACACACACACACACACACACACACTCACACACACAATGTTTAACACGCGACACATCATATTGCCAAACGAATTATGTTCTGGGGTGTTCCCAGACGTCCAGGTATGCAATTGCAAAGAAATCAGCCAAACGGTTGAGGAAAATAAAAGTATTTAAGTGTTGCTCAAAAAATCCAAAAGTCCAGTTCAGATACATCGACTGAAGTGTCACAAATTCCTGTAGTATCATAAATTGTAAGGAATGGACAGAGAAATATTTCCTCGTTTGGGTTTACAATCCCTCTCGGTGTAGGTTTTTATTCATCGAGATTGCAACACTGATTGTAAGATGTGAGGGCGATTAGTCGAACGGCAGCAATGCCAATTTTTGCACATGTAAATCATAATATTCGGTGGTGCTACATAGTTGCATCATATCTGGGTGGTATTTTTGCAGTTCGTCTGGGTCTGTCAATGTATTGAATATGCTGATAGATGATTTTGTTTTTGTAGTATATTTTGATACAGGACAGTTTCACTTCACAATATCACTGAACTGAAGTATACCAAGTTTCTTTTTTAAAATAGATGTTTGTGCATTGGACATGCTATTACTAAAAAGTCTTGCCGCTATTTTGGCAGCTTTAATGCACATAAATATTGCTATCTATTATTACTACCAGCAGTTGTAGTATATTTACTAATATAACCACTGCTTCTTATGGTAATAATAATAATAATAATAATAATAATAATAATAATAATAATAATAATAATAATAATAATAATAATAATAATAATAATAATAATAATAATGAATCATCACCTTAAATTTACTTACGTTAAGGTTTGTAAGTACTGTTGTAAAGATAACCAATGGGACAACATGCTTATCAAATATTGTCATCCATTTTAAAATGCGTGTAACCATCAGGTGTAAATTAGCACTGGCATACATAAGATCGTTAAAATAACTTTGTTTGTTTGTTTGTTTGTTTGTTTGTTTTTTTTTTTTTTTTGTTTTTTTTCTTTTTTTTTTTTCCAGATTGCAGCTGGATCCACAGAAAGGTCCTGTTGTATCATACCCATGATCTGTTTAACTGTGCTACTCGCAACTGGTTCATGTACATAGTGCTTTTTATGCTTCATTTACATACCCCAACATACTTACAATTTGTGCAAATAAATGTGCTTGGCAAGTTTAATTTTCTGCTGTACGCCAGGAAATATTGATCATTCGTTTATAAAATGCAGCATCTCCAATATGGCTTCATAAATATCATTTCAAGAAATATGGTGTGTTTATTTCAGCAGAGAAGATGTGTTATTATTGGCGATTATTCAATATGTAACCAAATGTTAAACATTGCCAACGTTGCATAACTATAAGCATTCGGCATACTTAAGGACAATATATGGAACAACGTATGTTGCCTCTCTCATTAAACCTATATAGGTATCTGAAAAATACGCAACAGTTATACACGTCTGGTTGCATTGTGAATTTTTTCACTTACATTTAATTACACCTCCAGCTCTTTTTGTCATATAATTTGTCAAATCCAGTTACTCGATCTGGTTTCACATCTGGCGACTAAAGATTCAAATAGGTCCACTATTCATAGCAATTAATGTCGTTTATGTCGTTTTGAACAAAGAGAGATGGCATACAGGTTTTTCGCCTTAAGTGAGTAAAACTGTAAAAGTGATGGCCAATGGTCCGGTTAGACAACAATTCAGGATGGTGTTCCACCAGGACCTGTTGTCGGATCATAATACTTCCTACTTCATATCAGTATTTCGACATATTTGGCGATTGTAACATCATAGCTGGTGCTACATCAGTCTCCGAACCGTCCATAGTCTTACATATGCTGATGAGCATACTTTTTCTCTTTTTTTGAATGAGTAACAAGTTCGTTATTTTATTGTTCGAGACACAGTATGGTAATTTTGGTACGACTTTGCCTACCTTTCGTGCTGATCTTACACTGCGAGGACCTGCCTTGTAGAAACTGAAGTCATACACATACAGGATTTTAATTCGGTCAGGTCGGCGATGGGTCCATCATATACAGGATATTACAATTAAAACGAACCAACTTCTTAATATAAAGAGTGGTATGAAATTTTTACTTGATCATAAAAGAAAATAAAACACTCATATTCCTTGGATCACGCTTATTTTGGAATACGCCAGTACTCCGTAGGATGGCTAGCTACATGCAGCTGCTTATCAGTCTGAGGGAGTTCAGCTGCTTGCAGCCCATGAATTGAAACAGCTACAATGCTTGGCATATCAAAGGCCAAACGTAGGGTGAAAAGGGTGCTTCACCGTAAATTCCCGTAAAAAAATATATCTTAAATATACAATTTTGAACTACATTAGAAAATAGGTCAAGTCTTTCTTGATGGGACAGTTATCGGTATTATAGGTACTGTCGCGATAAAACAGTTCGGATTTGCCTCATGGTTTTCACTGGTTAGTTCTAAGTGTCACTTGTTTTCAATTTAATGTCAGTTTTGATGGCTGAAAATCCAATATATCTTATATTCAATATATCAATATATCTAATTTTTCTATCTTGGATATTTACTTTAGTTGGTAATATTTCAAATAGAAATACAATATTTTAGAAATTCGGAAATTTTATAACTGCCTTTTAGTCATATGTTGAACATTATACATTCAGTTCAGACAAACGGTAAAACATTCTTATCTATGTACACGGCAACTCAATGTCATTGTTTGGCTTCCATAAACCAGCACAGATTACCTGTTGTCTTTCACATAGAAGGCCTTTATTCACACCGACCATAATTTGTATGACTTAAGGTGTAAATGCAGCCTAGCATGACCAACACTAATGATAATAAAACAATAATGATGATCATAACGATAATGTCGTTCGATGATATATATGTATTTGTAGGCACACACGCACACACACACACGCACACACACACACACACACACACACATACACATATATATATATATATGTGTGTGTGTGTGTGTGTGTGTGTGTGTGTGTGTATCAAGGTTTCTGTGCGATGTGCTTTTGCAAAAATGATTTAGTCATCTTAACTTGTTGTTTTTTTTGTTTTTTTGTTTTTTGTTTTTTTGTTTTTTGTTTTTGTTTTTTGTTTTTTTTTTTGTTTTTTTTTTGCTTTTTTTTGTTTTTTGTATTTTTTTTTGTTTTGTTTTATGTTTTTGCTTTTTGTTTTTTTTGTATTTTTGTTTTTGCTATTTTTTTCTTTTTGTGGTAAATGTATATAATGTTTCTGTATCTGTGTATATTTCAGTGGTGGAAATGACAGGACATTAGCGTTTGACGATAAGAAAAACTCGTCTTATTGTACTTGGTACAGTTGCTTATGGTGCAATACACTACTGGTAAGGATGCACAAGTGCAACGACGATAATTGAAGGAACCATAAAGACGATGATTCATGAAATTTAAATCAGAAACATGCATAAAATAAACACTTATCGATGTTTAACATGTGGTTTTTTTTTTTTTTTGTCACTAATACACATAAGCTAGTCCATGAACCACAGAAGTATTGTAACATGGTAATATTGCTTTGTTCTTTGGCATCCCACCTGGCCTGCAAATTTTAATGGTTATATAATGACTGCTGCGCGCTTCGGATTAAATTTTGGTGCAAGAAAGTGAAAATGCAGATTTTTGGCAGTGACTTCACATTTTTGTAAAGGAAAGGCAACTAGCAGTATTAATACAGCTTTAATGTTTATGTCGTCGTGGTCAGTTTCACACTGTTCTTCATTTTGAATGACAGATGGTAAATAATTTGCTTTAAAAGGACAACTGGTACACACATATCAAGCCTGTGGAAGGATATATGGAGTTTTCACGATAGGGACATCCGAGAAAGGTACCTATGTGATAAGTGTATTATATTTATTAGCATTCCACATTGTTGAACTGGAAAATCAATTAGATTTAAATCTATGTGGTAATGGAATATATACAGGGCTTTTCAGGGTCAACCTGTGGGTCATTTCACCATAAATACGATGCTCTAAACACATCAAATTTGGGTACTAGACTCACAAACAAAGTCCGTCGTTAAAATGCAGACCACTAATGGTGTGAGCACGGGTAATCTAGCCTACGAACGTTTATTTATATTGAATGTGCCCGCGTTGTATATTTTGTCCAGGCTGCCGATGGGCAAACCAAAGATGCACTTATACCTGAAAACCCAGACTGGATGGCTACATAAAGCAAACTGGCTCTGTTTTGGGGCGGTGGAAAACATGATTCATCTTTTTGCAGAAGTCAAACTGGCCATGTGGCTGTGGCTGGAAATTGAAGCTGTTCTACTTTCATCGTCAGCGCTGAAAAACAGTGTTACAGGTAAGTAGAGTACATTTTTTCAAGAACTGAATAATTTTAAAAAGCACTCTGATGATAACTGCTGGCCAATCTCTCTTTTTTTGCTACATCTCGATATGCGTCAGTGTTTGCTGATACCAGGATGTTACCCAGCTGATTCTCACAAATGTTTAGTATCACTTAATGATAAAACTGCATATGCATCAACACCTCAAAGTCCTGTGGCAAATGCCGGCTTCAACATGCTGCACATATGTAAAAGGCGCTTCTGCTGAAATACCAGGCTACGAGCAGAGGATGATGCGGTCGTGCAAAGTTGGTCAAGACCTTTAAAATCTACCCTGTATCGGATGTGTGTCTTCCATAATAACACTTAAAAGTTTATTCCCCACATGTCTAGACTTCGGAAGTTGGAAAATCCAACAAGGCATTGGTGCCAAATTATGCGTTGTTTAAGACAGAATAATGATGGCTGTTAACTGGCAGGAGAAAGAGGGGTCCTGGTGTAGAATTCTCCTAAGCAAACATATTTTTATTTTTTATTTTATTTATTTATTTTTTTTTGTAAAGGCAGCTTTATATTCAAAAGTCAGAGGGCTCGTTATTTTCGGCAGACAACCCAAGAACCCTTTTACTGACACCTATTACTTACTTGATTTGGGGAGCGATCAGAAGGGTTCAAGTCGTAAATTTAGAGAATGTTTAAAAATGTTAAACTTTATATTTAAAATACACAGTCGGAAAGCATTACGTGAACTTTCATTTGTCAAAACAGAGTAAATCCAATTTATAATGCCTTTTTAACTTGCTGCAACGTTGAATCATTTTATTTCAAATTCTATGACTTCACTAGAAATAAGGAAATTTTATATATTCACTGCCAGAATCAAACTTCATGCTATGTTTTTAAACTTACTGCAACAATAAATAATTTTACCTAAAATTTTATGACATCATTAGAAATAATAATATTTTACACTCACTCCCAGAATTAAACTTTGCTATGTTTTCCTTCAGATGATATGCACACTTAACTTGATAAAATGGCAACCCTAGACAGAAATTACACATGTGTACGTGAGACTAATAAAGGATACCAAGCTCTTAAAAAGCACGTATTTTCTTTTGACAGCTGCAGTATCTCTGGTGTCAGGTAACAACACAGACAGATTGTCAACCGTATCGACTGATGAAGTGCATTGCCAAATTCTTCAGATATCGGGTGCTGAAATATGTCAAGGTCAAATCACCTGTTTCTGATGAAATTTGGCAGCCTTTGTCCTTATCAAGAAAGTTATGCACACCGCCAAAGTCACCCTAAGCACCAAAAAGGAAACTATTTACATTTACATATTTTTTGTTGGTATGCTATGTGAAATATCGAATTAACCAACTCATGTCCATTGCAGTATTTAAAACAAGCATTTTACGACATATAGTAGTTTATCTTATAACTTGTGAAAGTTGTACCACTTTATGTACCGATTAATTTTTCTATAAGACGATCCACAAAATATTGGGGCACGGGACCTGAAATAAACCGCGTTGATATATACGTGCATAGTTTAATAAAAGAAGCAATTGCTGGAGTATAGTGGTTACAAATGTACGTTTCCTGCTACATGAGAACACGTATGTGTATGTACATGCGTGACTATCTTGCAAATTAGAGTGAGGTACCTCTCAAAACAGGTAGCTGGATGTATCGGTACCTTGCACTGCTTCGAGATGACCATGCTGACTACGCAGTATACAACTGGGCTTATAACGTTCTATTTCATGAGTGGCGATGAAGTTTTACCCTTGGAAAAAGCCATGAATTATCCTTCTTACCCGCGTTTTCCCTGGTAAACTTCGTTAGCACCATGAGGTTCCCAACAGCCATATAACTGCTGTATAGCCCAGTCATTACATGCATCTTAATTACCCGATGATTAGGTCCAGGGCGATTGCCTGTTGATATCATTAAAGTCTCAATGGTCAGCTCTTGTATACGGTGGTGATCAGGGCAACCATATTTGTTTTCGAAATATACAACCTACAGTGTCACCTAACTTTATGCAATATCAGCCCTGGTTACCTGGACGTCAAAGTGCTTAAACTCGTGAGACATGCTCTTCTTAATCAGCTACCGGTGCCACTTTGGGCATTGGTACTTTATGCTGCACATTATGAAACATTCGGTCTGCAGGGGGATAATATCTGTTTTCATTTGCTTGTTTTTACCACATGTACATGTTAATTAGATAGACAGAGTTGTAATAGCTGCAACAACTGATGGTATAGCAAAGGGTAAGCAGAACAGGTAACAGTGATTCCAAATTCAAACCAATTTATTGATACCTCTAGGTAGAGTTACAGCTCTTTCAAACTGGCTTGAGGCTAGTAAAGCTATTGATAGCCTCAATGAAAAATAATAACTAAAGTAAATGTTTTTGATATGCATGACACATTTGGACATGCCATTACGAGTATGTCAAATAGCACAGCTACCTTCAAACTTGGACTTTGTTAAGTAAACCTATACTTATAATAAAAATGATGATGATGATGATGATGATGATGATAATAAGGATAATAATAATAACAATAATAATAATAATAATAATAATAATAATAATAATAATAATAATAATAATAATAATAATAACAATAATAATCTTTGTGGGTTTTTTTTTTCAAATTCAGGTTTGCGCAATAATTGGCGGTGTTAGAATTATATATTTCAGTGTACAAATGTATTTTGGATATTTTCCATTCTCTTACACCACTGAAGTTTCGTCAGTTGTGGTAAGAGGATAGAGCATATGAGATGACACCTCTATCAAAGTTGTTCAAACAATTGTTTCTGAATATTGGCCACCCTGATCAGCGGGATTATTTTCTACATCATTAAACAGTTGTTGCATTTAAAATCCTCTGAAAATTGCTTTGAAGCCACAGTCACCCAAATACTCCTCTTCACTTTTAATTTTTTATGTTGTGTGATCTTGGCCCATGCAACAGCAGACTCAAAAAGTTTGTCTTAGCTGGTGTTTTGAAGATTATACACATACAAGTGGCTTATATAATATTTCAATGAAAACTTATAGACAGAAATATTTTGAAGAACTCGCCAGGCAAACGCTTTAGATTCTATGTAACTCTCTCAATATATTTTTTCATCCAATATACAAACTAAGGTCCTGTTAATGTTACTATGTTCGTTTCCAAGGTTCAGGTGCAGACCCGCATCTTTCTGTATGCTTTTAAGCACCCTGGAGCAAAGTTAAATGCATGTTTTGTTTAAACTTCCTACACATATTAACAGCACTTTGTAGCCATCATACCTTCTGTAATGCAATCGATTCAGGTTCCCTTGTCATCTTTGCAATATAGTACTAGTCAAACTGTATTCAAGGGCGAACAAAATATTTTATTTTATTGAGTTTCACTATGGTTGAAACTCTGGTCCCGCCACTGTAAGGAACGGGGAAGAGGTGATTCTGCCTTGCACTTTATTAGCTTCACAGTAGTTCAGAATATTGCAAAATGCGCGGTTAAAAGGCATAAGATATACTATCGACATATTGAATTCGACAATAACAGAAAATAACAAAAACAGTCATCTACAGACTTGACAACGCCTGGTTGGATATATATTGGTATTTGCATTGAGGGATATACCACAGAGCAGCTCTGTAGAGGAGTCAAATGAAGGAAGTAGTCTTTACTATAATCTTTAAAACGTGGTACAAGGTGCAATAACTACGAAGACAAGTCTAAAAACGGATGGATATACAGCAGTCAAAAAGATCATCTCACTATCGGAGACATTTAGCTGTATTTGAAATTCCAGCTATCGTGCACGTGTGCCTGACATGCGTTGTCACTGTCTCAACTTTGCAAGAAATCGGTGCAAAGTATGGTGGAAGTAATAAACACAAAAGTTGTCCTAAATGGAGGCCGCAGGGCTGACAACAAAAAATGTTTTGCAAGGAAGACTGTATAGATCCGTCTGAAATTTGTGTAGTTTTGTTATACGGTTTTAAAAAAAAATCATGCAAAAATATTTGATGAGTTGCACAAACAATATTGATTCTACGCCCCCCTCTCCCCCCCCCCCCAACAAAAAAAAAAAAAAAAAAAAAGAAAAAAGAAAAAATGTGAAGTTAACAGTCCACTTGTAGATAGAGGTATTAAATTGTCTCAGAAAATTGTATCCTTATGGAGATCTTCAGATAGTTCAGGTTAGTATGCAAAGTTTGAAAGAAACATATACACACCGGTAGTGGGTGTTCTGCATGTATAGTTGTGTCTACAAAATCAGTTTTGTGCAAACAAAGATTGACACCCAAAGAGAAATATCTGGGGGTATCTGAAATTCATACCTTCGTGCACATCTACATTCCAAGTGCACGTATTGTGCCCTGATAGAAAATATCTGCAAATGTGCAGTAGCAGTTGCACTAACAGGCTTGTGTCTACGCACAGGCCATGCAGCAAACTAAGTTTGCCTTGCAATTCGATATGCCTAGTCGTATCTGACATCTTGCCTCCACAAACACCTATACATCATGATTAGTTATTGTGCTAGCTTTAAGCGAAACCCATCGAGGCCATTTTATGCTTTGAACACACATAAATCTGTCTACAGACGGAAGACTAGGCACAGATAGGCAGACAGGCAAGCCAATTCCAGTATACCATATGATCATGAACCCGGGGTCCATGGTATCATATTTCAGATATAAACACGCAATTTGCAAATGGCCGTCTAAGACGTGCCAACCAGCCTGATTTGCTGCTGTAAAAAAACTAGGTATGTTTCAGATATATTGGTCCTTGAACAAAGAATATTATCATAGTATGTGGGAGTTGATATGGTGGGTGGTCTTTGGAAAAATCTCAAAATTCATACAATAAAAGGGTCGGATTGTTTACAGAAGATTGTGGTCAAAGAAAAGATGTATTTTCATCATGTGGAATGAGAACAAATATCGTCATGCAACATGGTAGTGGTCAACCTTGTCCAGAAAGGCAACTCTTTTCAGTGGGGCACTTTTTTTCCAAATACATTTACATTGTAATGTTATTGTTGCATGGATTACACTAAAGCCTCAAGATACAAAACTCAAATTCTTTAATATGGCCACAGAACATAAAAAATCAAATCATGATACGAAAACAAGCTCTGGCCAGAAGGCTTTCATTAAGGCTATTAAAGCCACTAGCATGAGAGCCACCTTGAAATACAATAAAAAATATAATAAAAGTATCATTATATTGCCTACTAAAGCTAGATGCAGTAGTGTAAATTGTTAAAAAGTATGAACGTTAATGTTTTTATTATAAAATATTGCTGTAGTTTATATACAGACTTCATTTGTTTACGGGTTCGGTGATAGAAGTTATGGTATATTACAGACATAAGAGTTAGTAATGTAGCAAGTAACAATATTTTTATTTCTAAAATACTGTTAAGCATAATGCGAAATCCCGTTTCCGCTATGAATGTGGACTTTGTTCAACGCAATATCTGGAATATTATTTAGAGTTTTTTCTTTTTTTTATAATTTCATGTCTCATACACTTCCTAGTACTAAATAAACCTGCTCTTTCTACCAACAAGTTTCATCTCTTTTACTTGTATTGTGCCTGAATTTCCGAGGTAGATGAAACTTTTAGTTGTCGAAAATAGAATCTTTATGTGCAATAAAGTTGCTGTAATTTACTGTTCAAGCAGCCCTTTTCGAATTTGTGCAATTTGAATGCTTTTCTGACCACACCATAATATGCCATAGCTTCAATGTGAGCCTACAAGTGAATCATAAATTATTTTTAATATGTCTAGCGAGAAATGCTGTTCGAACAACTTCACTTTCCAACACGCAGGAGATAATTGTTAATTGATGTTACAAGTAGGAGTGCTGCTCAAATAGTGCTTATATTATGGCACGCATAGGTCCACCTATATACATATTTTCACAGAGCACCATGGTGTAAAGTTCATGCCTGTTTTTCTGTCCGCTCAACAGAGAAATCAGTCATAAAGCTTTCGTATGTAATAGCATAAGTAAAGACAATATGTGGTTAACAATGAGGGTTAACAATGTCTATGTATAATATACAGGACTGGCAAGTACATATACATAGCTAGCAAGCATCCATTCAAAACAATAAACAACTCAGGAATGGATATTATTATACACTGATAAAGTTGGCACAGGTCCAACAAGTAGGACTGGTAAACAGAACTGGTTTATCAGACCAGTATCCTATCATGAGTCATGTTGCTGATGCTGCATTGCAAAACAATGTGTCAAAATGTGATGGATAGGAAGGTCACTGAGATTATAGACTTTGAGAAAGGATAACTTGAATTATATATAAAATAGGGCAAAACAAAGCACAGCATAATAATGCTTATTTGATACAGATTCTGGTGAATATAATTATTCCATTGAAGTTGTTGACTTTGTCATAAAGGTTAATCAAGTACAACAGGAATTTATAAACAGGAAGTTCAAAAGTATAAAAAGTGTTATAGAATTACAGCTAGATGGCAATAGCTGATGGTAACATATGGTGAATATAATTATTCCATTGAAGTTGTTGACTTTGTCATAAAGGTTAATCAAGTACAACAGGAATTTATAAACAGGAAGTTCAAAAGTATAAAAAAGTGTTATAAAATTACAGTTAGATGGCCATAGATGATGGTAACATTTAGAAATGGGTTTTCCCTAATGTATGCAATTATTTAGATTGGACTAGTTTTATCTGGGTCAAACTAGTGATAACTGCTTAAATCTAGATAGCAGCAGTTTACACTTGCACAAACAAGTGGAAAACAACTATTTGGGGTTGGGTAAGTACAGAATAAGTGTATAAAAGGGGCTGTCTATAGCCTATTAACAACAGTTGGGGAGTGCCTGAGCTAGAGAGCACAGCTAAGCAGAGCAGTCTTGGTAAGCAGGACTAGCTTACTTATGTATGGTACAGTGCTGATGATGGAGATGTAACTGGACAACAATAAACCTATTGCCATAACAGCCAAGCAAAAGTGTTACTTCTGATCTCTACAGGTCCTTATGAAGATTGTTGGACAATAGACAACAACACAAACCTTTATTTTCTATTCTAACACATTTGGAGATGCCCAAAATGGGTTCTTTGAGACGAGGCACTATCAACTTCCTACACAAACAAACCCATGACACCAATCTTCCCTTGGGTACTTTAAATGATTTCTAGGCTACCGACCTACTGGGATTTTTTAGCTTTTAATCAGTCTCAAGACAAAAGTCTGGAATTAATAAGGTTTGATTTTTTTTCAGTTTGCTTTGTTATTTTCTACAAAATTCCACAATATGAATAAAAGAAGAACCCAAAGCAGGTCTCACTACGCACTTTGAGATCTATACAATTTGAACGCAATATGTATGAATACTTTGATGCATTATGGTCCGGTGTACATTCAAGGATATAACTGAATATACTTTAGTGGGCGGTGAACTTTTTAAGATTGCAAAGCTATGAGATGATTATGGTAGAATGAATATTAGTAGGAAACGAAATCAGATGATCATCATGATGTTCATGCAAATTTACAGGAGTTATAAAGAAATGTCCCAATGGGTGTGGACTATATTCAACTATCACCGAACAGTTGATGGATCTACAAAACTGCAAAACATTTACAGGTGTAAAAATCAGAAGCAACTTAGAAAAGGAGTATTCTAGTTTTTAACAAAGACAATGAAACAGCCTGGGTGGAATACCAGGAGGGTCTGAAATGGCAAATGGAACAATGGAAGGATATATGATGGGTACAGCAAATGAATCACGATCTCACTAGAATAGTACGTCATGTGGTACAGGAAAGAACTTATACTAAAAGGTATCAGATGCGAGTAGAGAGCATGGATTACACCCGGACCTATAAGGACGGCAAAAAGGGTAGAAACGGTAGCAATATAACATAGAGGGTAAGCAAAGAGAACAGACAGAAACCAGCAAGGAATGAAAATATAGCATGGAAATAAAAAAAGTTGGGGGACGTTCAAATATTTAACACGGGTTTAAGTGTAGGACACAGGAGCTTTCACATATGGGAAGGAAGACAGATACAAGGTGGGGTATACAAAAGCATCAAAAGAGAATTAGGAAAATATTAACAATCCACGGTGGCGTCAAAGATGAGCACCCGCATGAATAGAAACGGTGTAAGTGGCATTTTGAGCTATGTTGTAGATAAGGTATATGAAAAAAATATAGCTGTAAAAACAAAAAAAAAAAACAAAAAAACAATTTGCAAAGCTCCGGGACCGGATGGTATCTTCAGTGAATACATTTTGGGTCCAGTGCAGATGGAAAACAGCTTGCAGAAAAGAAATAAGCTTGCGGGGATGGGCGTATGCTCAGGATATTGCTTATTCAAAAAAGACAAAGAAGGCCAACAAGACTCCTGTAGGGCTATTACTCTCTTCAAATCTATGGATCATTTTTTGTAGTACAAAGCATGTGCGGCGGAGTATTATAGCAGCTAAAAAGCTTTCTGGGAGAAAATTGGAACTAGTGTACACCAGGGACAATCATAAGAAACTAGATATTCACACTGATGCATTATTTGGAATGAATGAGACAAAAAACAAAAGCAAAAAACAGTTTTAATTGGAATTTTCAGATATGGGTATAGGGTATGAAATAGCGTGTTATAACAAACTTAACAGATTAGGGTTCAGGTGCAATTTTACTGAAATAGTAAAAGCTTTATATTGGGTGTACAAGGTACACTTTCCTTTGGGAAAACAGAAATGGAAAATGCGTGTATTGATATAGGCTTTAACAGGGATATGTCCTTTCTCTGAGTTACTTTGGGCTGTAACTTAAAGAATCGGGTCACTAAGTTATGGATTGCAACAAGGGAATGACAAAGAGACAATAGAAATTCTGGGGTTATTTTTTTGTAGATGACACGACACTCATAACATATACTCAAGGGTACTAACAGAGTATAATGAAAATAGCAGGATAACATGGGAAAGAAATGAATATTAGAATGTGGCAAGAATAAGAGACAACAAGAATGCTCGATTATGATGTTAGGAAAGGAAAAAGATAAATTCCAACCCCCAGAGGAAAGGGAACAGGTTAGTGAAATGATGGAGGTTGATAAGTAAGAATATCTGGGGCAAACATAAAGCAAGATATAAACACATATTCGGATACTAGATCGATGGGATAGAGAAGAAAGGTAACGGTAGAAATGGAATAATAAAAGCCTCGGTGATTTAGCCACATATTCACTTAAATGAACTCTGTCACACAATTTCAATAAATCAATGAAAGCTTGGGTGATCTGGCATCGAGATCTCAAAGTAAGCATGTTATTTTGGTAGCGGAAGGGGACATACAAGGTAGCTCAAAGACAATGGTGATTAAGCTGAAAGTGTTCAATTTAAAGAATATGAGGAGCATAGTAACTTTATGCATACATAAGGAAAATTTGTGGAAGGAAGATGAAAAAAAATAGAAAAAAGTCAGGACAAAAAGTACTCCGAATATGGTTAAGAAAATCCTTTGCCCATATTCATAAATTTCAACACAACCATGATAGCAAGGTTAAACAAATGACAAGACAGAAATTCAAGAATTACCAAAATATCTACACATATCTTCCAACAGCAATGTGAAGAAGCAAAATTAGCTCCTGATTTTAGACAGGCCCTTACCCATAGAAGACAAATGCTGGTTTTAAACCATACAGCTGAAAAACAGTGGTCTTTCTACTTTTGTCGAGCTTCTTGTGGGTGAAAAACAAAAAACAAAAACAAACAAAAACAAAAACAAAAAAAAAACATCCCCAATATTTTGACAAGAGTATATTTGGCCACATTATAATCTAATTAAGTTTAAAGTAATATGTGTTCAGCCGTTCTAGAGAGGAGTTCAAAATTAAAATTAACACGTACGAATTTTAAGAGATAATACAACCATCACTTGGTGGCCTCAATGTGAATCAAATGAAAGTGACCAATATCAAAGCACTAGTGTTTCCTTAGATGCAGAAATCTTTATTCTATTTTATTTTGTTTATTTTTTTTTTTTTATTATTATTTATCATATTTCTTTCTTTTTTTTGGGGGGGGGGGGCTTGATAGAAAACCATCGTGGAAACATCCGTGTGCAGTCAAAGCATTCCATGACACAATTTTTAGAGGATGAAAATGTTTAAAAGTCTAATAGACGGACAGATTGACGGACATGTTCACGATGGACACAAATGTATTGTACAACCAATTGTAGGAGAGACCTGAAAAACCACCAAATGAAAAAAAAATAATGAAACTTAAAGCGAGTAATCATTATTCAACCATCCAATAAGTCCTAAGTATGACTTTATTTAATCAGTCAAGCTTATTCCTATGACTGTTTACATTTCTATTTCATGTGCACATGAGAATTTCCATTTCAATTCACAGCCCATTAAATGAAGCTAATTGCTTCAATGACAATATGTCCTAATTAAAGTTGTAAAGGTGTAGATTTCGTTGACTCTTGAAATTGTTCTTTTGTAATGGCGAATTTGTGTAGTTAAAATTAAAATTAAATTCCAAAACAGAGGCATGTGTATCTCCAGTATATGTTTTTGTTTGCTAACAACAAAAAACAACGACCAATGGCGTTACCTATACGCATAGTCATTTCCCTGTAGACACAAGTGACAAGCTGAGGGCACTTACGTACATAATTAAACTTACGTTTTACTGTTATGAAGTGTTCACCAAAAACAGAAAAAGACTTACACTGTGTATATACTTTACAGAATACCTGTACTTTTGCAAAATTACAAAGCAAGGACAAGAATACAAAGGAAACCTATCACAAACATTTTCTGGCAAAACGTGTCAGAGATGGGACAAACAGTTCCCACATCAACATACGAAAACTGACCCTAAAATGTTTTCGGATGATGGCATCAAAACTGCCAAGAACTACTGCAGGAACCCGGATGGAGAACCTGACGGACCTTGGTGCTACACAACAGACCCTGACACACGCTGGCAATATTGTGGTGTTCAACTGTGTAGTATGTCGAATTTTCATCTATCCCTTTCAAATTTCAGCTTGGTGTTAAATGTTCTCTGAATGTTTCATTGTCATTGTGCTCCTTGGTAAAGCTCTTCATCCATTTTTGACACTCTATACACAGCATATTATATACATTGGAAAACACTTACCTGTTTCTTAGTATCCAATGTGCATTGGTTAATGAAACGAAGAACCTCAAAAATTGTCACGTGTAAAAGAAAACAGTGACTGTTTTGACTCCCCAGACCAAGCTAAAATATTTTGAATTCTTCCAGTGGCTCGTCAAATCTTTATACATAAATAGCTGCCAGATGCTTATTGTTATTGTGGTACAAATAAGAGTTGAAATTAACAAATATTGGAAGGTCCGCGCAAATGAAAGGAAGAGTTCATCTTACATTCCACTGGCTTACGCACGGATACACCTGTCTCACGAATGTACACAAATCCATTTGATTTCCTTCTTCATATGATTTTAGTACTTCATTAGACTCACTCCGGAAAGAATGAGTCTATACAAGCACGGCATAGACGATGGATAGCTATGTTTAAATTAATATTGCCCAAGATGACTTGCAGTGTATGATGACGACGACGCTTTTAATTTTAAGATAAAAGAAACATCTTACGGCAAAATACGGCATGTGTGTCAACTGTAATCTACATGTTGTACTTGTTCAAAAAAGTTTCAATTTTCTTCACATACAAATATTCTTGTAACACAACATATATATATATATATATATATATATATATATATATATATATATATATATATATATATATATATATATATATATATATATATATATATATACATACATACATATATATATATATATATATATATATATATATATATATATATATATATATATATATATATATGTTGCGTAAATTTTAAACAGGCAATTACATTGTCTCCATAACTTAAGGTGGCATAGGTGCATTATGCCGTATTTTCCGCGTAGCATTGCTTATTTACGACATTGACATCTTTCAGGGTCATAGGGCACCTCAGACCATGTGCGTTTGGGGCATCTTTCTTTGTATTCGAGACACTAGTGATGCCTGGGTATTGCTACATCATGGACATTAGTTAAAGCTTTTAAGTGTGTGTGTGTGTGTGTGTGTGTGTGTGTGTGTGTGTTTGTGTGTGTGTGTGTGTGTGTGTGTAGAACTTTGTGACAAAGTTTCATGCTTATTGTCCAACCATGGTTGGAAAAATGATTGATAATGACTCTGATAGACTTCAGATATCCGTCTGTATATAAAATGAGAGAACAGCTTGAAACCATTAAATATCTGCCATAGCAAAACGCTGTACACAGACAGGCTTGCCTTAGGACTAATATTTAATTGAAAGAATCGTACAAACTGCAGCGCCAAACGCTACACTTATACAATTATTTTCATAAATTGCGTGAGTAAAACAGATCTTATTATTTCAATATCTGGCAGTTTTAGTGACTAATTGTTATATCAATCTCTATCCTTTTTTCTATTAATTGTTGCACATTGCCTTTGTTTTAGTGTCAGACATAGCCACAGGGACAGAGACTACTTAAGTATATGTCCTGTTCCAAATACTAATACAATACCGTTACATGGTGTCTAATGAATATTTCAGTGTTATTAATTTAAATCACAGTCATAACTTATACATTTCAAGATATTTACCTCCAAGTTTCACGAATTTATTCATTTTGTCTAGTTATATACTCGTATTACCTGATAGCAGAAGAATGTTTTGTTTAGTTTTCTACTACCGTGAATCAGCGTGTGATAGAATTTGTGTCAGACCCAGCCACACCGACATAAATTAAATAATTATTTTTCCAGTTGAAAGACCTAATACAATACTTAAAAACAAATTAGCGTTTTTTTTTATTTGGTGGTAATTAGAATAACAATTATAATTCGCGTTTTATTTTGTTCATCAAAACGATTATACCAAATCATACCCCTTTTAAAAGCCGCAAGTCGTGAGCACCACCTTATGACAATCACCGATTTTTTTTCCAAAGATTTTATTGAAACAAAGTTATAATAAAAAAAAAAAGAAAAAAAAAAACATGTGGCGTATTAGTTTGGAAAGAGATGTGGATCTGTATATGTACTTTAATTAGAAAGTATAATGCAAGTGATTGCTGCTTATTAGTATTGCACCATAACATAGCATGGGAAGAGATAAGATCATAGGAGCCTTTAAATTTTATTGGACTCTTTTTGGCTCCAGGTAAACTATGTTTTTTGTTTTGTTTTTTGTTTTTGTTTGTTTTCTTCTTCGTCTATTGTTTTTAGTAATAACAATGAAGCAGAGTCCCCTTCAATTGTCATTCCATCCGTCAACACCAATGGTTTCTGGAGGACATTACTGGTGCAACTTTGACATTGATATGTGTAATTTCACTCATGATATAACAGCAGACTTCAATTGGTGCAGGTGAGATATTACCCTATGATAGTGATCTTCACAGTTCGATTTTGTGTAAAGCAATCGGTACTTGTGTTTGGCAAAGTAAACTTGCTATAGTGTGAAAATGTGAATGAATACTTGCTCAGCTGCGTGTACCAAAATGACGGGAAAAAAAAAGATATCCCATTTTATCGGTCACGTTTTAGTTGCTATGTTTTGTTTTTGTTTTTTGTTTTTTTTGTTCGATGTATAACATTTTAGAGCGTATTCATTCACCTCTGCTGTTTTTTTTTTTTTTGTATATACAGGACACACGTGAAAGTGCGACATAAGTGGCACCTGAAGTCAATCACTTTTTAAGTAGGCTTTATCAATATTTAACACATGCCTCAAATATTCAATAGCAAGTGCACGTAGACATCCATATTACGCACACCATCAGCACACAGTCCCGTTTCAAAATTATTTATTTTAAACCTGGAAATTAATATGATTTTTTTAAAAATAGCCACTGACAAAGACTGACCTTTATGGCTGATGAAAGTGAAACCGAAGAGTATCCAGTTCGTGTATATATATATGCCCTGTTTTAGTAGTCATAATGGAGTTATATTGCTTAGTGGCAAGCAACGTTTCTTTAACACACACACACACACACACACACACACACACACACAAACACACACACACACAAACACACACACACACACACACACACACACACACACATATATATATATATATATATATGTATATATATATATATATATATATATATATATATATATATATATATATATATATATATTACTGATTTTGTTTCATAGAACATCTGAGACAACCATAGTTCAGTTTCCCTTTGTGTTTACTGGCATGATGATGATGATGATGATGATGATGATGATGATGATGATGATGATGATGATGATGATGATGATGATGATGATGATGATGATGATGATGATGATGATGATGATGATGATGAAAAAGATGAATGCACACAGATTTTCGGCTTATCCTAACGATCGGATATAAAGGTTATCGCTCATCGTAAATGGATGACGCCCACTCGTTATTTATGTGATTTGTCCACTCTGCACAAAATATCAGGGATCATCTCGGTTTAACATAAGATGCAATAAAAATATAGTTCTGTTGCAAATATGACGCATAATTATGGATTTAAGTCACTTCGACATGAAAACCAAGTTCACCGTCTAGTACAGAGTAAAAAATCTTTGGCACGAAATTGGGATCTGGTTGGGATAGGAAAACGAATATTCACAAAGTGTATCTAGTCTTAAGGTGCACATAGGTATTTAATGGCCTACTGCAAGAACATGAAACAGAGCCACGGTCAACATGGCTCTGTTTGCGGTTCACTGGCGGCATAGATCTGATTTGGGAGAGGAGAAGGATTGTATCTTCTGACCTTGCACACAAAAGTTATCAGAACGCCATCGCCGCTGCACTGAATCACAACTGACTGCCTTGTAGCTTGCCGTAGGTAGAGACGACCCTCTGTAGCTGTGGAAAATGGCTGGCTTCCCACAAAGTCTCCAAGTATTGTGTCAGCCTCTTTTCAGTTACCATAGGTCTGCCAGATTTCTTTCTGTCCTTTATGTCTGTAGTTTCTCGTTGATTCTTTAACACCTTGCAAACCACGCACTTGTGAACACTTAATTCATGAGCAGCCCTTGTCTGTGTCCAACCTGCTCATATATATATATATATATATATATATATAATATAATATGAAAATTTGCGAAAGAAAGACTGTGTACCAGGCTTTGCGTGCACATACGATTCACTTTGGACTTCTAAAACAATATATATTTGTACCCACAGTTGGCTATACTTTAAGTATTCCAAGTGCAAGTGTTGGACCTCGATTTATATATATATATATATATATATATATATATATATATATATATATATATATATATATATATATATATATATATATATATATATATATATCTTCTGATTGCAGTATAAAGATACATTTTCCAAGGTTATGAAAATATGAAATAATAACACTTCATTCAAACCAGACTGTGACCGAGACAACTCTTGTGCAAAAACGATGTAAAATATGATATAATATATTGAACCCGATTTGGGAAATGTATTTTCGTTATACGAGACTACGCAAAGCCAATGACAAATCTGCTAAACTTTAGAAATTGAAAAAAGTAAGTCTTTTAACATCGAGCACTTAAGTTATATCCTAAATTCATTTTCTTAACTTATATTACCTTGTTCATTATGACACTTAACAGACGGTCTGTAAATTATCATCATTGTTGACGTAAATTATTTGAATACTTTTTTTGTTGTTGTTGTTGTTGTTGTTGTTTTTGTTTTGTTTTGTTTTGTTTGTTTGTTTGTTTGTTTGTTTTGTATTTGCAGTTATATTTATACGCATTCAGCAAGTTCCTCTTAAATATACAGTTACTTGTCGACCGACAGACTACCTGTATATTCAACCAGACCGATTGTTTGGCAGTGTAGTTAATGTACAACTGTACAATATTTTTGGATATAAATGGTTTCATTTTGTGCTTATTTTGCAAGATGACAGAAGGCACTGTCATTCTGATACACTTTGCCGCTAATTTTTGCCTGAAGGTGCCAGATTAATCTATAAAAGTAAGGAGGAAGATACTTTATCATAGTACTGGGAAATTTTCGCTGATTTCTCAGGAGTTGTAATTTATGTCAATGGAAATAGTGCGGAAGAACCAAGGACACGTTTTTACTATCCATAGAATGATTTAATCGAGTGTCACGCCATTTGACAGAGTATCTGATAAGAAGATGCCGCTATACATTTTGGATTTTCCTGTCGCGAGAAAAAAAAAAAAAAAACGACGCGCAGCAAAAATGGATTTTTCACTACTGTTACTTTAATGTGAATCTTAATATATGCCTTAATATAAACAGGCAGACAGAAGAGCAAAAGTCATCTGAAGTCCCTCTCTTTCACATACTTCAGGTTTGATTAAGTCATTAAGCTATTAGTCAGATAAAAAGTGAATTAGATTGTTAGCAAAAGACAAAATAAGCAAATTAAAAGTAAACAAACAGACACTCAGAAATGGGTAAACTATCAGTTACCAGCAGTATGCCCACGGAATGCAAAAATATCCCTTTTTGAAGAAATTTGTGTTATATACAAACATATTTATGTGGATATAATCTAATATACAGTAAACAGACTTGAGTAACAATTCAAACACATTGTGTGAACATTGAACTGAAAGATGAGATCATTTTGAGAGGAAATGTACGTTTCTGCAGAGACATATATCAAAGCAAATTTCTTGAAATTTTCTTTAAACATACCAGATGAATCCAACAGGGGGAAAGTTCCTTAAATATACAGGATATGGACTTGTCCCTCATGGGCTTAGCTAAGAGAAGACCTGAAAAGCAAGAGAGGAAAATCTACCATGTATTACCTGGGTTAAAAACTCATTGGTTTCCACCACATATCTCTTCTAGTGTAAGAAAAGATAAATATTTCTAATCCAAGAGGGTGAAAACATTTTGTATTTTGTTTATAACGACCAGGACTTTATTCACTTGTGGAAAAAATCACTTTGTTAGACAGTCTGATACCCATTTTGTCAATTTGAGAATATATGACGTGGATCTTGAAACTTTCTAAAAGCAATGTTGGGAATTTAGTGAATGGTGGTCAGAAGGGAAGGCTGGATTTCAGGTGCTCCAAAAGTTTCCATTTTTGGCGACTTCATAAATGGTCCAGTATATAAGATTTTTCTTAGTTCTGAGAAGACTCTCTCTCTCTCTCTCTCTCTCTCTCTCTCTCTCTCTCTCTCTGTCTCTCTCTGTGTCTCTCTCTCTCTCTCTCTGTCTCTCTCTGTCTCTCTGTCTCTCTCTGTCTCTCTCTCCGTCTCTCTCTCTCTCTGTCTCTCTCTCTGTCTCTCTCTCTGTCTCTCTGTCTCTCTGTCTCTCTCTCTCTCTATCTCTCTCTCTCTCTCTCTCTCTCTCTCTCTCTCTCTCTCTCTCTCTCTCTCTCTCTCTCCTCTCTCTCTATATATATATATATATACACACATCAGGCCCAAAGTAAAGAAATACCTAGCCTTTTTTATCCATCCAGCCTATCAGTAAGCCAGCATTCAAAAAACACCAGTCTATACAATGAGAGTAGGCATAAAGAAATTACTGAACTGTCGATTCGCCGGGTCACATTTCAACCCAGGATGTGTCAGGGTTTTATTGCATGTTGTTATTCGCAAACTATTACATGGTAAAAGTGGTAACACTTTTCGGTAATGTGAGATTTATATCTACAAATTTCCTTAGAGCACACCAAGTATTGTCATTAGCATGGGTTTTCACACTGCTAATAAATAAAATCATATATAAACACATTAAACAGGACAGGAACTAGGACAGAGCCCGAAGGTACCCTTTAAATAGATTTAGCTACTCACTTCGAATGTTTTCGATTTTCAATCTTTGAGACCTGTTTCGGATGTAACTGAAAATAAAAAGCAGACTATGAAAACACACACCTGATTCCTGTGGGTAAGCAATCCGTGAATCATATCATGAATAGTCACAGGATAGATCCAATACCAAGTTTGAAGCAAAATGTTCTCTGTCCAATGCCTTCTTACATTGTTCCACAAGACACAGGACTGAAGATTGACAGATATAATGTCGGTATGCTGAAAGAACCAAGAGAAAATACACTATTGCGAAAAGGATGAAAGTGTTTGCTGATGACTATTTCAAATACCTTTGACATGACAATGAGAGTGTTAACTGGTCGGTGACTGCTCTTTCGAATAGATAATCCTGTGTTTAACAGAGATTTAGTTCACCCGGTTTGCCTGCGGAGGGAAATTTTGATTGGATAATCCCATCATTAGTAAGGCTAGTGGTGGGAGGTGCCACAACTTTTGAAAATAGTTGTAGAATTTTTGGAGTGATTTCGGCATACCCTGTTGCCTTTCATGGACCTGTTTCTCATATTAACACTGACATGTTGGGGATAGATACACTGTTAGAATTTAGTATTATTATCAGTTTGTTGTGCAGCCTCAGAATAGGAATGCCAGCCTGTATTATCCTGAAGGACCGGGGGCAATCACCACTTGTTAATCGTGCCAGCCTGCTGTGTGAAAGTGTCACTTGTTAGTTTTTCTGACAGCTATGATAAAGGGAATGGAAGTCACTCTTAGAAATTATCCCACAGATGAATCCAAATGGCCTGTCAGTACCCTTGGGTGCAATTATGGGATACATGTCCCCATGCATGGCACACGCGAAGCCAAAGTTGCTTGATTATTTCATAGCACATGACATTAAGGACTTCAAAAATAAATTATGAATGGAGTTATGCCTTCTGTAAACAATTATTATGAATACTAAATAAAGTTGTGTTTTTCATTAACTGCAAGTGTAATTTATGCACGGAACTGCGGGTCAACACTTTAAGTGCAGGGCTCCTGATTAATATTTTAGACAAGACAAGACACTTCTTGCTCACACAAAATTCTCAACTGAAGGCGCACAAGTAAATTATTATTCTAGTTTATGCAATTATATAAATCATATTGACAGAGTCACATATGTACTTTGTCAGTGATGCTGATGGAATGGAAAGTCATCACTACTGGTTCCATCAACATCAACTATGTGCCGGCCTTTATTAAGCATTTGCCCTGATCTGTTTTTCTTCTACTGTAGACATATGGGAGAAACAGAAACTTTCGATACTGGTCCCACCAGGGACCATACTAGTGGGGCAGGTAAGATTTGATGATTCTTACAAAAGAAATCAAGTCTGTGAAAATTGGTGCATGGAATTCTGGTTTTCTTCAAATTTTATAATAATCATTCACTGCTTACAAACAAAGGTGTACCTTTCCGCTGCCCTTCCTTCTCTTTTCGTCCTTTTCCTTCCATATTCATTATCATTTTTTGTTTGTTTTCATCTTTGCTTTTTGACTCATATTTGTCGTAGTTTCTTGTGTCATACTTCTCTGTTCGCATGCAGTTAAGCATTCCATTTTTGTTCAGCAGGTTTCAGCAGACACCATCAAACATGGAGGTAAAAATTTTGTTTTGGTAAACGTCTCTGCACAGTATCTTAATTCTTGGTTTTCAGGATGCTTTATATTAACCAGTAAGGCAATTTTGCGCTTCAAACCTTGATTACCTCAAAAAGTATAATAGACCAATTTAGCTCATCTGATCTTACGTTTGTAAATATCATAAACATTGAAAAAAAATCATAACAATGAAATTAATGATACCTGTAAAGCACAGAAGAAATGTTGACATTAAAAACTTTTAGATTTTTAAAAGTAAAAGAGATATCGATATAATTCCAACTTACACCCTTATATAAAACACACCGATGCTTATTCAACAAATCCCAAGTTTTTAATGTTATAAAAGAGAGGAAAATGCTTACCTAAAATTATGATATATATGCAGAATATTATTTGATGAGCTGAAATAAAGCCATTTACAAAAGATAATGACAAGGTGAATGTGGCAAAAAGCAGAGATTCCAGAATTACCAAAACGTCAAAATTTATATGAAATGAACAACCTAGTAGCTTTCTTTGGCACAACGGTTCCTTCTATGCTTATGTTGCTTGCAAACCCTAAAGTGAGTTACCATTGCCTTGTTTCGCAGACAGTTGTTCAACACGGTGCCTGTAGAATGAAATGTTTTTCTCTGCACTCAATCAAAAAATGATAATTGTAATGATGATGATAATACTAATAATAGTTACCATCATCATCATCATCATCATCATCATCATCATCATCATCAGCATCATCATCATCATCATCATCATCATCATCATCATCATCATCATCATCATATCATCACCACCACCACCACCATCATCATCATCATCATCATCATCATCATCATCATCATCACCATCATCATTATTGTTATTTTGATCATTATTATTACTGTTACTATAATCCCTGTTTAATATATGGTAATGGTAAAAATGATTTGGTTTTTACTTTCACCAAAATAACTAATATAATATGAACGCTGTATTTCGCAGGTTTTTATATGTACACTGAATCAAATCTGCGAAAATTCGGTGACATTGCACGAATGATATCGCCAACCTTCAACATGACAGGGGACATTTATATCCGATTTTTTGCCTATATGGATGGAAAGGAACTAGGACACCTACGAGTCCTTGCAAAAACGGCCACTACAGAAACTGAGCTGATTGTCATGAAGGAAAACCAGGGAGATCATTGGTTTGCTGTTGATCTTCAAACAACATTTATTCAACCAACTGTGGTCAGTACACCCATCATGCAAACACAATGTACAAAATTATAGGTGATTCCCTAAGATCAATAGTCGGAAAACATTATTAGCATTCATAAATTTAAACCAAACAATGAGAGCAAAGTGAAATGTATCAAGAGGCAAAGATTCAAAAATTACCAAAATAGCAATATTTATCTTCCATCGCCAATGCTGAGAAATATGTTTCATTCCTGACGTGAGGCAGGCAGTCCCCCATACAAGGCAACTGGTGGTTTTAATTTGTCCTCTCATACTTTGAGATACATATTTCAATTTTTTTTTTTTTTTTTTTTTTTTTTTAGGTTTTTATTTTGTTTTTCCTTTTTTCGTTTTTTTTTTGTTTTTGGATTTTTTTTTTTTTTGTTTTTCCTGTTTTTTTTGTCTTTGATTTTGTTTTAACTTTTGATTTGTTCTTTTGTTTTTTGTTTTTGTTTTTTTGTTTTGCTTTTGTTTTGTTTTTGTTTTGTTTTTGTTTTGTTTTTGTTTTGTTTTTGTTTTGTTTTTGTTTTGTTTTTTGTTTTGTTTTGTTTTTGTTTTGGTTTTGTTTTGGTTTTTTTGTTCTTTGTTTTTGTGTTTTTTGTTTGTTTTCAAAACATATACACCTAAAACCACCTAAGCCTAAAAAAAAAATGAACCACTTGTGGCAAAGATACAAAGACACATGCAAGTTCTGCCATGTTTTTCGTTCGCCTGACTTGTGAGCCAGCTGAGTTGACGGCAAAGAAGGAAAGTATGCCTATATCGCTTCGTGATAATTTCAATTTGGACATTACAAAAACCTTTGCATCCATTATAGCTTTTTTTTTCGTTGAAGACACCTCACAACGCAAAATAGCTAATGAAGCATTTCTCAAAGCAGAAAAATATTACCCCTATTGATTGATTTCAACTACCAAAAAGGCAAAGCTTAAAAAGATATAATAAAAGGCAGACATTCAAAAAGTACTAATACATCTTTATTCATTTTCCATTACCAATGTGAAGAAATTATAATAATTTATATTCATAAGATACAATATATATTGTTTTGATTACTCAAGGGAAATATTTCATGCAGAACATTTGTCTATATGTTATCCTGAACCTTTGCTTTTTAACATGTTATTCACCTGTAATGCAGTGACCACAGGCAAAGGGAAGGTTAATTTTTGATCGGACTGCTGTCATAAACATTTAATCCATAAGCGGAGGTATACTAATTGTAATTATCGTTCTCCTTTTTACTAGCTTATATTTGAAGGACAAGTTGGACTTGGTCCTGAAGGTGATATTGCCATTGACGACATCAGCATCTCGGGTTAGTTGATAACCATGACGGGATGAAACAAACCACATAACATTTATTTCAAACATATACATACCATTATCTTGTACACCTGTAAAATTCTTATATGAATTTGCACTTTCGATGGGAAAAGTTGACATGTTTGCTTTAGTTTGTTCCATTAGCTCAAGAATGTTATGACAGAATTTATGTTTGTTGCAAAGGGGAGACAATGAATCAGATTTGGCCAATAAATATACTATATTTACTCTTTGGTGTTCTAACCAGATATTACGCTGTTCCAAAACCTGGCAAAATATGTTCGAATGAGTGAATTACTCTTTTCTGGTAGGGGTGATAAAGGCCACCAGGAAAGGAATAAGTTCATTCATACTTAATATCAAATGTGTTCAGTTTTGGTTCACTGATATTCTACAAGAAAAATACCATATCTCATTCTAGCTCCTAGATATTCTTGGACCATAATAAGTATTTATGACTTTATTAGATTTTGAACACAGGCCTGTGATGTATCAGGGTTGTTCTGAAGCAGACAGCACACGAGGTCCTCATAACATGACCTGCCTTAATATATGGTGGGAACAAGCTGGATGCCTTGAGGCAGGTCGAGAAAGTCCGACAAATAAAGATAACACCAATTTCTGGGACTCATTAAGCATTGGGGAAGTGAAGCAACAAATGAAGAAGTTTCGAGATTTTGCAGACTCAGATGATGTCATATACAAGTTGATGTGCTTTGGAAGAAACTATTTTGGTAATTCTCTTCTCTTACTGCAGGGGTATTCGCTTAACTATACACACAAAAACATACAAAAAATAGGAACAAAAATACTGTGCATAAATAGGTACAAAAGCTCCATGCAGGATACAATTATTCTGAACAAACAGAGTATATACTTCCCTGTTGTATCATGCCAACCTTTTAACCTTAATCATTTTCACTATGTATTAGGACCCGATCAATGCAGCTGCCAGCATATTTGCTTAGAATAATGTTTCCATTGTCCCTAAAGGTCAAGTAATAAATGCAACTACAAAAAAAAAAAAAAAAAAAAATGCTTAATTTCCTTGAGTGAATCTATATATGATTTTTGATATTTCCTGGTTCTCCGTTTTAAAGAGGAGCTCCATAGAGACATGAATGGGTCATGAACATGTACGTTGGGAGTTGCTGCCTTGGTGATGATGAGCTGTAGTACGTACTAGTACTGCTAGTTGATCACACCATCCCTTCAAAATCATGCACCTTTATTTGTGGGTAAAGTATGCAATATCATAAATCGCAATGAACACACGTTTTCTCTCAATTAAACATTTATATTATTTTGGCGTTTAAAATGACACTATACAAATTTTAAACATTACCTTGCAGATGAGTGTGACAAACGTGGACACAGATTTTATGCACATTTCCTTGGTCCTTTCCACATAACTTGTTTGCACCGTTGGTGGAGAGATGCAGGATGTTACGATACTGGTCTAGCCAGCCCTCTGAACAATCCGCAGGGTGTAGATACTTGGAATCAGTGGGCGTTGAAAGCCGTTAAACAAAATATGACGAACTTCAAGAATCTAGCAGACATGAGTGATCCAAGGGAAGATAATGTGTTCAGCCTACTTTGTTATGGAAATAATCAAACATGTAAGTGGACCTACCGAACATGCCATGACCTTTCCATGCATTGTGCTAGGTTGGGCTGTTAATGAAAAATCCCTGCACTTTAATACTCTTTTCTTAGGGTGAGACTATTTTCCCTTCGCAAAATTACTTGGTACAGTATATCGGAAAATGGTTCTTGTGGTGTTAATGACGTCTGGTTTCTTTGCACAATGATTCTGCCGTGAAGTTAGCGTTAACGATTTTATATTGGTGCTTACATAATGATCGTAGTTTAATTTTATATATGTATTGCAGCTGTGGTAAAATCGTCAAATTATATACGTGCTTATACAACAATTGTAGTTTAACGTTATATGTATTGCAGCCGTGGTATATTCGTCAAGATGCGTAAGTTGAAGGCATCTCTATGTGGTATTGTACAAATATGATATATTGACACGTTTTATTTATTTTGCATTCAGCCACAGAGAAGTCATTTTTCTTCCAAGGCAGCAAATACATTGTTGTAGACTCAGGACTATCTGGCATCACTTGGATTACTGCTGAGGAGGATTGTCAGAAAAGAAAAGGGCATTTAGCATGCTTTGAAAGCAAAGAAGAATCTAATTTTGTTCAAAATAAAACGGGAACTTTGACGTTCATAGGTAAGTCACAATGTAAAACTATGCAGTGAGCACAGCTTATTCCAACTTTAGCTTCCACCTGTTATAATTGCAATACTGAGTGATTTGTTTCCAAGGCTTTTGTTTTATTTTGTAATGTTACAGATCTGATTGTATAAACGGTTCATTTTTGTTAGGATAGGATTTAATATCGATATTGTAAATGTGTAATAAAATGAAGGTTATTGATTTTTTTTTTACATTTCGAGTAATCTGTCAGAGCATACAACAAAAAGCATAGCAAGCATATACACACAATCTGAGCAGACCATACTTAATGGAAAAAAAAACTAACAACACAACGCAATAAAATGCACAATGGTAGATAAAAAACTACAGCAGACAGCAATGTATGTGAAATTTCTTGAAGGTAGAGATGCTGATATTTTTTAATCAATTGCACCAGGTTCTTCACAACGGTCTGCCATTTGTTATGCCCCCCCCCCCCAGGAAAAAAAAAAGAAACAAGGCAAAGTAAACTCATAAGTACATTTACACCGTGCATTATTTTAATTTTGTATTAGTCATGAATGTAAGCACTCCATATATGCATAAAGTGTCGTTCTGGATATCTTAATAGTTCGTCAATGTGCAGTGCAAGACCTGAAATAGACAATGACGATGGAATCTTGTTATCTTGCAACAATAGAGCATATAGTGCTCTAACGCTCTCATCGAGCTTTGAGGAAAATTGCTCATGCAAGTATATGCTTCTGTTGTATATTATATATGACATACCAACCCAGGGTCCAGGTCACTGATAAATTATATCGTCACTTAACATGAGTTATTCGCATTTATTTCATTTATTATTTTTATATGGTTATGGACATTATGCAAACTTATTATGAAGCATGTGGCCGTGCTCCCTGTATCAAATTGTACGTCCATGACATCAACAAATAAAAAAGGGGGATCAACTGTGTTAATGTCCTAGCCCTTTTGACATATCATAACGGTTTTGTTGGTGTTTGTCGTCGTGGAGGGGTAGCAGCTGAACGCAGTGCTATTTTGGAAAACTGCTCCAGTGAAACTCAAGGGACTAAGCTAATAAAATTGAATACAAGGTTGAACACATGTTTATTTCATGCTACAGAAAATAATGTGCAACATAAATGTTAACTCTCAGATGCTGCTTTTTGGTGGCTGTGTAATTTTCAACTGTAACCACACACCCAAGAAATGCTGCATGCTCCATTTATTTGAAATAATATTTAGTGTTGACCCCACATAATATTTGGAACTGGGTCGCATCAGATTCAGCATGCCTTAGGTCTCTGGCACCTGGCGTGTACTGCTCAGTCAATATAAGCTGAGCTATCATTTGCTTTAGAATTGTCAACTAGCACCGATAACTAAATTATATAATAATTATCAATCAGGTTTTTTTCTTAATCCAAGGTTATAAGTTTAACAAATGTCTAAATGTACACAGACTCACACACTCACACAGACACACAGACACACATATATGTATGTATGTATGTATGTATGTATGTATATATATATATATATATATATATATATATATATATATATATATATATATATATATATATATATATATATATATATATACATATAATACAACTTCTTTCTCTTGATAACATACATTCTACGTCAGGGAGGAAAGCAAACAAACAAATGCATGGGGACAATTAGCAACTGTTTTTAGCATTTAGGAATGAAGTTACACTTTACATTCCAGGCTTGAATGATCAAGCAGTTGAAGGGGCATTTCAATGGTCCTGGGGAAAAGAAATGACATATTCAGAATGGGCACATGACATGCTACCAGCAGTCAATAAGAAACGGTCAACACGCTGGACAATCGAAGAGATCGCTGACTGTGTGGCCATGACAGACAAAGGCTGGCATCAAATACCCTGCACGGAGAAGTACAAAGCTCTCTACATATGTGAGCTTTATTATAAACATGGTACAAAGTTCATTCCTGTGTAAATTTTAAAACCGAACATTTCTGCTCTTAATAAATATCAACAGCTGCCACACATATGCCGGGGCGCAATTACCTTTTCCACTAAAAATGGTGTCCTTTTATGGCTTGGTATAACTTAATTTATTGCGTGAGGTCTTACATTTTTTCCATTCAGCTGTGGACAATAAAATCAGTTGCATTGCCCTAGCAGTGTCAACACCAATATAGATAACGTAATAGTTTTTAGCTCAGCTGACTTGCTAGTGCGCCTGAGCATTTAGGAGGCTATGTGGTCGATCATCAGTTGTGCATCCGTTGTCCATCATCCTTCTGTCAATCCATTGTCCGTTCACAATAAATTTCGACTTCTCTAAAACTGTCATCCAGATTCACTTCAAACTTGTTACCAATGTACCTGGGGTGAGTTTCCACCAATCCTGTTCAAATGGTCACGTTCCAGTGAAATTGTGAATTTTAATTTTCTATTTACTTAGTTTTGTTTGTTTTGGTATTTTTACTGGGGGGGGGGGGGATCTTGAAAATATAGTTTGCTGTTACACTGCTTGTCAAATTCCTTTGAGAATAAACAGGAACATTCCTAGGAACTCCAAGTTCTTTATTTGATCACCACGTGGTGGTTTTTTTTTATTTTATTTATTTATTTATTTATTTATTTATTTATTTATTTATTTATTTATTTATTTATTTATTTATTTATTTATTTATTTATTTATTTATTTATTTATTTATTTATTTATTTATTTATTTATTTATTTATTTATTTATTTATTTATTTATTTATTTATTTATTTATTTATTTATTTATTTATTTATTTATTTATTTATTTATTTATTTATTTATTTATTTATTTATTTATTTATTTATTTATTTATTTATTTATTTATTTATTTATTTATTATTTTATCATTTTTTTTGTTAATGATTTTTTGTGCGTTTTCGCTATTTTCTACTTCTTTTCCAGAACCGTTTCTCACATTGAGCTAAATCTTCCCGGTAATGATCTTTTGAAAGGGGTCAAACAAAGTTATTCACTAGGAGGCACTGTTATGGATTCCTGATTTTTAACGATTTCCCTTTTTTTTTATTCGAATCCTTTTAGTACATACACTTTTCCTATTGATAACAATGTAAGTCAGTGGGCATTCTAATGCTAATTGACATTTTCGACCATCTAGATTCACCTCAAACCTGATGGCAATGCACCTTGGGCTGGTCTGTGCCAAGTTTGTTCAAATGGTTACACTCCAATGACATTTGGTTTTAAAATGAACTTTGGGGTTGTGTTTTGGCCAAATTAAAAGACAAAAAAATCTTCTCTTGACCCCTCATCAAATTGCACACAGGAGCATTTCTAAAGAAGCCCAGTTATTAATTTGTCCAAGAGGTGGCCCTGCAATTTTTCCGATTTGCTAATGATGTTTTGTGTGTTTCTTTTCATTTTGACTTTTCTTCCCTGACCGTCAGTCAGATTAAGCTGAAAATTTGTGGATATATTTCCTATGAAAGGGGCAAACAGGGTCGTTCACAAGATGACACTGCTGTGGATTTCCGGTTCTGAATGATGTTGGCTACTCGGTTTCTTATTGGTAAATGTGTTTTTTTTTCATGATAACTATGCAAGAAAACAAGCAATTTAATACTTATTCTCAATTCAATAGATTTTTTCAGAGAAATCTTTGAAATACTTCTAAATGTCATATGCATTCAGCTAAAGCTCAACACAGGTCTATTCGGTCGCAACGTTGATTTTGTGAACAAGCTTGGGTCAGATGAGCACTGGCTGTTCACACTGCCCTTAAACTTAGGAGATCCCACTGGAAGGCAGTCAAGTGTCAAAAAAAAAATGTTGACAGTTACCATACCATGGTGTAACTATTTCTACTTCTACTTGTTTTCCTATTTTTCTCCTTGTCCCTTATATATTTTCCAATCAGATTAATTAAATAAACCTGACAAGCCAATCTTTTTTTTTTTTTTGCTCTTTAGAGAAGTTGAACCTTGATTCATTAAGTAGTCATCCATAAATACAATTGAGTAATCTATCTCTCTCTGTCTCTGTCTCTGTCTCTCTCTCTCTCTCTCTCTCTCTCTGTCTGTCTGTCTGTCTGTCTGTCTGTCTGTCTCTCTTTCTCTCTCTCTCTCTCTCTCTCTCTCTCTCTCTCTCTCTCTCTCTATATATATATATATATATATATATATATATATACATGTATACATACATACCTGTGTGTGTTATTTTATATGCAGCACATGAATGAAGTGTTACTCTTTGCACTCTATTTTCTTTTTGTAGTTTAAAGTGTGATCTGTTTACTTACAAATGTATCAAGTGTATTCACAAATTCCGTTTTGTCACGAAATTCTTTGAAATCTGGAAATGTCATTTGATGCATAGCCCTGTATCAACCACCTGGACATCTGGAAAAATACCAAACACAAAAAGGACAATCTGTGTTTCTACTTTATTATTTAGTGGGTTAGCACAAGCATTGATGGCCAAGAAGCTTATGATATTAAGTTTGTTGCAAAGCATGTTTTCTTTGCTAATCTTGTTAGATTAACTCAGTTTCGAGTTCGCATTAATTTCTAAGTTTAAAATATACAAAAGGAAACTTAGCACAAAGACGAACAAAACCTTTTTTTTTTTTTTTTTTTCAGTTCTCATCATACATGTACTCATACGTAGGGAGTGCTATTGAAAAAAAAAAACACTGCCCCCATCCCCGTCTGTTTAAGTTTGGAGCCAGAGAAACTGGGTCAGTTTGTATTATCAGCAGCACGGGACTGACGTTTCTCACCCAAAGGTTGAATACTATCTAAGCTGAAAACATTTGTATTCTTCAAAAAAACTGATTGCCCCAGATAAAGGCCAGTACTGGGTAGCTCTAGATTATTAATTTAAGTAAAGGAAGCCATACCAAACATATTGATGCTACTGGTGTCTTTATAGACAGATGTTATCTTTTGCAAATTAAAAGTAATTTAATTGGAAATATATAAATATATCTGATGATTAAGTCACTATTATCACCGTTGCTGATCACAAACAGGCACAAGCGCCAGATTAAAAGTAGCCCATCTTGGTACAACAAGGATAATGGACACAGTATTGTCCAAAGAATGTGATAGCGAAACCTGACGTCGTCTTCACACATTTGTCAAGAACTTTTACAAACCTATAGCAAATAGTTCACTACAATTTTCTTACCGGCCAATAGAAGCTAGCACACGTCCATACATGTAGTTGATACTTTAAGTACATGTATGTTATACGTTGAAGTAATCAAGGAAAGTATTGATACATTATAGGTATAGTTGTTGCAAATATGCAGGGATCAGTATGTATGTGTAGACGTTCATATGATACAAAATGGAACTTTAAAAACCATATGTCTAGTGCATGACACATAAGATGTTATATAAATAAAGTTATGCAGTAAGGATTCGAAGCAAACCTGAATAATCTCGAGGAAAAGGTTCCAAACTGATCCAAGGCGATCTTGAGCGATCCTAGCTGATCCTCTGATATTATAGTTAGCGATCTAAAGTGACCCTGGGCCACAATTCTAAGTGATTTTGATGCAAGGTTCAAAGGTGACCCAAACCAATCCTGTATATTTCGTATGTGATCCTTTAATATTATGATAAGCAATCCTTAAAAGCTCAATTGCATATGGTAAAAATATCACGATCCACAAGCCATGTAAGGATCAGTTGGGACTTTATCTGACCATGATCCTCAGTAGAGCATTTAGTTTAGTAAGGGCAGGGACTACGTTGGGAAAGGGAATGGGTTATTTAAGGCAGGGTAGGCAAAGATGTCAACTCTGTCAGGGTTAAAAGCAGGTATGAGTACCAGGGTCTTGGCAAAGCGAGGGGTGTAGATATGTTCAGTTAGGGACTAAAGTCAAGAATTATAGAAATGACAGTGGGGTGGCTTCACAGGGCAATCTACTTTGAATCTCTCACAAGTTAAAGTATTGAGTGGCTGCCTAATCAAACAACCATTTTCGCTGCGGGAATCCATTCTTTTTTTCGTAATTCATGACGTCAATAGACATACTATGACACAGTTACAAGCACAGCTTATTTTCATGACACAGGCCTTGCTGACACGGGACGCACAAATGTGACAATAGTCCACTCGAATATATGTGTCCGCAGTATACTACCAATAACACACTAAAACTTGCAGTTACAGAGGCTTGTGTTGTCAAACAACATGGGGTTTTTTATGTGCGTCCGGGTGACTGGTGTTGCTAAATGAGCAGATGATAGATTGCAAAGACCATATCTTTTTGGGGATATCATAAAACAAATTAAATCTTCTGTGTAAAAGGTGTTCAATATTTTATGACCTGCATTCTGTCCCAAGTGGAATCAGCAAGATGGATCGTAGACAAAAGCTGTTGCTTACGTTCATGTGCCACACGTCGTGTAATGGCCTGGGGTTGCAATACAGACTGGAAACACAGTCACTGAAACTTATGCAATAAGTCTCAAGCTTCACGCATAATGTGTACGATATGGATATATCCATTAATTAAGCAGTAGTTATCAATGCAGAGTGATATAGTTCAGAAAAGCATAAGAAAATCTTACCAAAAATAGAGTGTAGATACCAGCCATTTGCTGAGCTGAGATACACAAAATCACCACTGAAGGGCGCATATGGCCACTGTTTTGTACAAAACTTCATTATGAGGCTTGAATTGCGATTTAATGCAAACAATATATTTAGTTGTTAACATTTGGAATTGCATTACATTTGAATTTAGCCCTTATCATCGACTTATCAGGAAGGAATAATTTCCATGAGAAAACGTTTTATCTGTGTAACCAAGGACTACATTAAAAAATACTTTTGTTAAGAAACCCCTGAAGCCAAAATATCTTTATATGATGAATGTGAAAAGGATTACTACATGTACAATGCAAAAGCTACCCAGCATTTTAGGAGTAGTACATTACGTGGTCACAATTTGAGTAGGACAAATGCTAATCATTTACAAAGCTCCATCGAGACATTGAATTACATAAAAAATAACGTAAAGATTACTGAAAGATAGATGTCAAACTGTTTTTGTCCAAAGTAAATGAATCATGACTGACTTACTAAAAATAAAGCACTAATAACACCTTCCGCCTAGTTATTCTACCGGCGTGTTAGACAAAGTGATGAAGTGAGGTAAAGGGTCACTAAACACCTTTTACATCTGGGTAACAACGGTAATACTTGCTAAGTTTATATTTCAAGAAGGGCCGACTGATGGCAGTAAAACCTTCCATTCAATAGTAAACTGCATTGAAAGTCAAACCCATATACTTCCAGAATGTTTGTTTACTAGGAAGGGATTACACTATAATGGCCTTATGAATCACACTGGAAGCGGAAAGCCATGTCAAAGGTGGGACGCTAACCATCCTCATAGCCACACATTTGCTGGGAGCTCATTTCCTAACGATAATGCCAATCGCCAGGCAGCTTCAAACTACTGTCGTAATCCAAACAAAGATGTTGGTCCCTGGTGCTTTACCACAGATACAAGAATCCGCGTGGGCTTTTGTAATATACCTCAGTGCGACTCAGGTAAAAGATTTTTTTTCCTATGAAATGGTTCAATGCACATTGAAAAAAAATATAAAAGAAAAAGCCCTTTCAGTAAACTTGCAGGCATTCCTTATTCAAAAACGTCCCACTGTATGCACCAGTATACAACCAATACCACAGTAAGTGAGAAGAAGGTAACTTAATTAAAAAGTAGTAACCTAAGTAGGAAGCGTTGAACCCGTAGGTAATGGCACAATGTGGAGATTGCATTGCTTTCCTGCCGCATATGAAGTTTTAACTGCCAGGTTTTTTTTGTTGTTTTTGTTTTTTTACGGGCAGCTAATACTATAATGACACCCACCCTGGGTATCCTCCGAACTACAATTTCGTTTAATTTAGTTTAATTTATTTCGAATGACCAAAATACCAAAACTATGCAAACATACACACACACACACACACACACACACACACACATATATATATATATATATATTTGTGTGTGTGTGTGTGTGTGTGTGTGTCTGTGTCTGTGTCTGTCTGTATGTATGTCTCTCTGTCTGCAACGGGTATGGGGATATACTACTCAGGTATCATGTCTGCACGAAACATGTCGATACAAGAAGCAGCTAAGGTTCAACACATTTATTCAAGGCACCAACTTTTACCTTTGGATGACAAAATCACATGTTTAACTTGATAGAAAAGCACTCTACGTGACGGAATATGACTAATTATACCATTTATCAGTAACTTTACGTGTTCTCGAATGCTTATTACGACTACCTGGAGTCACTGAGATAATGTAAGGCTCTTACTAAGTCAAATTATGAAATATTATATAATGGATGCATGAAAACGTAAAAGTTCATTCGATACAACTGACATTTCTTGGCAGAACAGCATAAAACAGTATTGTGGCAGAAATGCAATTCACTCACTAGATAGTGAAGGTGTTGACATGGAGACTGCCCCATCACTTCTTACGTGGCCAGATGCTTTTCAACCACCTTAAGTTAAAGTACTAGTAAAGTATGGGAATTTACAATACTACTCCAGGATGGGCTGCCCACTGCATTATACGGACGACTCGAAATATACTCTGACCGGTTGGTGCTTCTATCCAGAAAGATTTTATCCACAGAGTTTCTATATAATATACATAAGGCATGTGGCGCCATGTTCTATTGCAGAAGGCCACTGTTTTGATGCTGGTGGCACGGATACTCTGATTTGTGTACAAGGTGGATAATCCGGCTGTGGCAGAAATTATTTTCATCATTTTTGCCAATGTATTTAGGCCCACATTGGATCTGCCATGCCAGTAAACACTGCTGATACCTATATTTTCACGTGGTCGCTGCCATAAATCGGGAATGGCAGGGTTAAACTTTTGTATGTCTTTTTCAAAACTTACAAAAGGACACAAAGAGTTACCTTTCAGTTCGCACATGCACCATTCGCCGACTGTGTTGACTGGATTGGACTTCCCCCAATATTTTTTTGTCATATTCATCAATGCTTTGGTACATTTAATTTGTGCCTGAAGAATCCATCCCCACTTTGAAAGTTTGTTTTGTCATTTTCCTCAAATTTTCGCAGCCACTGCGGCAAATGTACGGCATGATTTTGAACCATAATTTTCTCTGTAATTCTGTTGCACAGTCAGTATCCAAAACACTGCTGTGAATGTATAGTTTTTAAAGATCATCCTTTGAAATCGGAGGTTTTTGATCCACACTTCAATAGCCTTCTCTTTTGCAATCGACCAAAATTGCCTTGTATGCATTGCAGAATCCTTTCAAGTCCTGGCCATTATTTACGTTCACTTTGCGTGTACTTTGCAGCCCACATCTCAGGGATGCTAGGGATGATCTTTTAAAAAATTTTCCTTACTTTGTTCTTACGTTTGCAAAGAACAGTCTATACTGTTGATAAGGGTCACCAGCGGGGCAGATTTAAAAGACTGCATCACCACAAGTAGCAGTACTGACTTAGTATTCACGTAAATTTTTTTCTTCTTCTTCTTCCTTTTTTTTTATTCTTTTTTTCTTTTCTTGTTTCTTCCTTTTTTCTTCTGTTTTTTTTTCGTGGAATTTTTTCATCGATGGGGTGCTGAACATCCTTTTCTGTCCTGTGGGCATATTTTGCAGATGTCATGACCTTGGAACTGCATAGCAAGGAGGTGTTCACAAACAGCGAACCACTCTGTTTTAGGGTTATTAAGTAGCTGTCGATTTGTCGTCTACAAGACTGCACTGCAACGGCGCCAAGCTCCAGTGAGCACTTCCTGAACAACATACCGTTTGCACCACCTTGCGGCACTTGTATGGACTCTCTAGCATGTACTATTATCGTTGACTAATGCCAGAAAGTGGCTATTTGCTATAGACACTTGGAGCAATAAGATTAAAGCTTTTACCTAATTGTAACATGCTTATATCAAAAATAAAAATATAATATTACACTAGAGTACTGACTGATCGCCCCCCCCCCTTTTTTTTTTCTTTTTTTTTTTTTTTTTATGTGGCCTTGATCGTGACATTGAGTAGGGCTATTTCGAACGTACACATAGCCCTTGTAAACATATATATTCACATCCCCTAAACCCACAAATATATACTCCAATACTATAACGATACATTCTGACACCATTTACCCTTAATATTAAGAACTTTATGCTGAAATCTGTACATATGCCGACCAACATTCTGGTTGTCCTGCAACCATAGACCTTAAGAGCTTGTTATTACCTTTCAATGCGCAAGCTTATGGCTGAAATTTGAACAAATTTGGATTACAATTAGTAATTGGAGCCGTACTAGCAGTTAATACTTAACTGGCGAATTATATATATTTCTAACAAAAATAAGGATTTGGTTTGTCAAAATCTGGTTGTCATTGCAGCCATGTGTACCGACAAACGCGGCAATGGTAACCGCTCGTAGATACTAACAGTACGAGACCTTTTATACATCAATATCATAGTCGAAAATCAGTCAAGATCGAAAAACCACCCAGTCTTGACACGTCCACCAACATGAATAAACCCCTGATATAACTGCAAGATTTGGGTATCCACCAAACCATACATCATTCATTCAAAATTTAAAATGATGGGATGTCATATTGACAACATGGATGTAATGACTGTAATGAATAATGGAAGTGGACAACAGAATGCATGTGTCGATCGGGCAATGTGCATTACGATGGTAAATCGCATTTCATCCTCTCCAAAAGCCTCTTTCATCTTCACTTTAACTTGGTCAGCATGTGTCTTGGTTAGGTCAATATTCTTCAAATTCTTATGCTCCAAATATTTTCATTACGCTTGTCTATTTTTCATTTTTTTTTAAATTCTGGTCCGTCATTTTCTGGAAACTCTTTCAGAAATCTTTTTGTTCCAAGTAACTCACTGATCGGTTCGAAATTGCACATGGCTGTGTCTGGGGACCCCATTGACGTAAATTTATTCCTCAGTTGCAAATTATTTTTTCATTCTCCACCATTCTTTTCCATTTTTGTTTTTGTTTCACATTGTTCCTCAAATTTATACTTATGTATATATATATATATATATATATATATATATATATATATATATATATATATATATATATATATATATATATATGTATATATATATATATATATATATATATATATATATATATATATATTGGGTTCTCTTGAAACGTCTTGGCAGACCCTCACCCTTTTGTTCAGTACGTGGTGCCGCTTTCACATTGATTCATAAGAAACTGGGGGAAATCGTTAAAGGTATGTCTTCATGTTAGCATAAGTACAATATGAATAGCACCAAGTCTGACATATTGCTATATATATATATTACGTACGCTCGCATTGGTACCTGTTACAAAGCAGGTGAAAATATAGGGAAGTACAACACTACTGCTGTAAAGAAACCTGTGTAACTCATAACTTCTGCAGAATTAAAGCCACACGATGACAATGTGCCCTCAATGTATTTTACATGTTGTCCTCCCCAATACAGAATGCTCCGTTTTTATAGTCATTTTTGGGGGGGGGGGGGGGTTAAGTTCATGCGATTGATGCTTGCCACTTTAAAGATATGATAAGCTACGTATATATGTTTTATCACGGTAGAAGTGGAAACAAGGCCAATGGTTGGTACTACACACTAACAGAGAAATGCGTGCAGGGTTGCTTATGGTGTTGCCAACTTGAGCTTGAAACTCCTTAAGATGTAAACCTTATACAATCGCACAGTTGCAAATAACCTTCCAATACAGAATCCTAATGTTATCTATATAAACTCGAAAAGCCCTGAACGTATTACCGAAGACTCATAGTGAAAACAGTGATGATTGGCTTTATAATAGAACGAAGCTTCTGTGTGGAACGATTAAGTTTATCAGACATCCAAGGAAAAAAACGCTTTGCTGAGCTACTAATTGCCAAAGGCAATTACTTCGGCAATACGTTTTGTCCAAGGAAGTCTTATAAATGTTATCTTCTACACAGTAGCTACGTCCTATTTTTATTCCCATGTATCACGTAACTTGTTGTGGAAAGTCACCCAAATACTAGGAAAAGCATACCTTCGCCACTCAACTTGATCAAGTTCGCGACACACGCAGTAGCACTTTACAGTAATTTTGTCTTGAGCCATGAAGCAAGTGAATGAGTATATTTAACATTGCGACTAGTGGCAGCAATATTCATATAATATTGTACACATTCACAGTAATCTTTAAAAAAAAAAACAAGAAACATAGTGAGATATAAATTTCAGATTGTCGTGTCATGGTGCCTGGCATACAACAAAAAATGCCCTGCTCAGTATGGATTGAAAATAAGACATACGGGGTATGCAGCAAGACAATACCTACACATGCCTAATGAAAAATATATACGGGACCTTCACACGACAGGCACGTGAAACGCACGAGCGCAAGGTAATTATAGTTAAAGCGGAATTCGAACATAGCAGGGGTGAAAATGGCCACGTTTCATTGTTGCATCACCATTATATTTAGATAATCGGCCCTGTGATGTAAACAATTGAATTCCCTTGCATACACTGATTTGCACTTGAAAACCACAAGGTCCTGACTTGATACAAACACACAGACCCCTCTTTCGCCAGGGGAACTATCAAATATGGATTCTCCTCCGTGTGTTTTGGAGCATAATGTGCACATCATATCTCTTTTTTGTGTATCAAATATTTTAAATGATAAATCCATTTTGAGCAGCATGATATCCATGCATGTAGAAATCACAGTCGGCATCGGGGAAATGGTGCATGTGCGTTATGATGGGCGAAAATTCATAATGCCGGGAAAAAAGATTGGAGTGCCAAGAGATTTAGGAAATTTGACCTGTAGGTCCTGTACTGTAGCTGCGCACGTGTATGATATATTTGTTAAAGCCTGCTTCACTTTATGCAACCGTAGTAAGGTTCTAATAAAAGACATTAAATACAATGTGTTAGCGTTTCATTTTGTTAGGTTTCATATTCCTTGGTTGCTAGCTTGGTTCATTCATTCCTAAGTCCCTTATTATTCTCCACCAGCGAAATGATTACGTCACATATATCCATGCTGCGCCAAGCGTGCGCTGAAGGTGAATGCCCACCCGCGAAGTGATTTTTTGTTTGCGTTTTAAACGATTCAATATGCAATACTAGAATCCGGCCTGGCGCACTTGGCCATGAAATTCTCGATATTTCCGCCCTATCATGGTTTATTATCTAGCAAAAGCAAAGATCAGCCAAATATTATTCGCAAGGTTACCAGATCACCTCAGTCGGTGATTCCAAGGTCTACTAAGGAGGGGTGCCACCGTCCTCTTATTCACCGTTCCACATTCTCTGACCTTACGCTATCGAGTGTTAAAATTAGAAATTTACAACAGTCTTTACATATGTTACTGCATATGAAATCACAGCAATCATCATAAATAAAACTGCACGTTTGGGAAGTAAATATACACTAAAATGACACAGATAATGCAACTGATGAAGCGTAGTTTTTTGTGTTTTTTTTCTATGCCGAGAACAGTGCATGGGAGTGTGAGCCTTGTCCACTGTACAGCAAAAAACATTTACGTAGGCAATGTATCTTTTTCTCCCGAAGAATGTTTACAAACTCCAACTGGCCAGGAATACATAGGGAAGCTCAATAAAACAATACGTGGACGGACTTGTCAACATTGGGATGCGCAGTCCCCTCATCGCCATGGCTTTGAAGATTATAAATCGTTAAAGAAGGCATCCAATTTCTGTAGGAATCCAGACAATCGGGAAGGTGGACCTTGGTGTTACACATCAGACAGTAGATATCGATGGGAGTACTGTGAGCTACCGCCATGTCGTAAGTTTTCTTTTAATTGGTTGAGATAATATGTCGCTGGGCGAAGATAATGAGAGAGACACCCACACAGATGTAAATAGAGATGGAGGGATGAAAAGAAGCAGAGATATGCCCAAAAGACAGAAATTCATTTTGTGATGTCTGTCTTCAAGTGTAACTTTTGCTATACATATCTCTTTCGCGTTCAGTAATAACTTAGGCATATGATACTTTTTGTAGGTGCGACATTTAACACTCACATACACATACACACACACACGCACGCACACACATATGCGTATATATATATATATATATATATATATATATATATATATATATATATATATATATATATATATGTATATACGTATGTATGTGTATGTATGTATGTATGTATGTATGCGTGCATGCGTGTGTGGGTGCGTGTGTGTGTGTCTCTCTCTCTGTGTGTGTGTGTGTGTGTGTGTGTGTGTGTGTGTGTGTGTGTGTGTTAAACTGGCACATACGTAACTTTGGCAGGGAAAAATACTTGTTTTATGAAATATGTTCCAATCCACTTACACGTATTCACATTTACAATAACGACATGCTCATTTCACTCTCAGGGTACAATCCACATTGGCTTTCCTTCGGAAACAGTTGGTACTATACGCCCCATTTGGAAGGGAAGGAAATGGATTGGTCAGGAGCTGATTCTGATTGCTTCAGCAGGGGAGGCTATCTGGCCTCTATCGGGGATATTCAGGAGTATAATTTTTTTAGAATTTTTGCCAAAAACAAACTCATGTTCATAGGTAAGATGAAAATTATATGAACCAAAGCCAGGACATATACACATGACCAAACATATTATGCTTTCATCCGATATGCAGACTTTGCCATACCCCCCCCCCCCCCCAAATACACACGCACACAAGAAAACGACATATAAGAGAATGAACACCCAGGAGCTGCACGATGTTAAGCTGATCAGCAACTTCAATGACACAATATTCTTTTCTCTTCTAGTGTTCAAAAACATGACATTTCGCTTCGTGAATTGGCTGATTAATTTATAAAAAGCAGTGTGATCGCAGCATACACACACACACACACACACACACACACACACAGATACATACACAGACATATATATATATATATATATATATATATATATATATATATATATATATATATATATATATATATATATATATATTTACATTTGATCTCGTTTTGAAAATAAACAAACACACACATTTTTGTAAAAATCACTTTATAGAAGACAACAAAGGAATAAAACACACTTAAGTCCCAGAAACCATGGGTCCTTGAAGACACCATTCAGGGTCATGTTAAACAAAAGTGAAAAGACACACTAGAATGAGATTGGCACTGCAAGTTCTTTTATTTCTCAATAGCTTAGTTCCGAGATAGGGACAATTTTTGCCACCGGTGGCGCTGACTACTATGTTCCCGCGAAGTCACGGACGTTTCTCCAAGTCTCGGGGGACACTTTCAAGTCTCGCCATTTTTCCCCATTGGGTTAACACGGGAAAGTTGGTGTCATTTTTTTAGCGCCGGTTATTTCAATAACCTACAAGTGTAACTACAAGAAAGCATGCCAGTGTACAACTGTTAGATACCAGGATGTACCAAAGATAGCAGAAAACACGGTCACTATGAAAAATATTGACACAAAACCTGAGACAAAACCTATACAAATTGGGGCCTGCATTGTGGCATAACTAACCATGCATTAAGTCACCCTTGATTGACTTGGTGAGTTCTGAGGGATTAGCCTAGGGCGCACTTCTGCCAGTGCTTTGAAGATCCTCGCGCTTGGCTAACGAGTAACCAGATTAGCGCTTGACGGGTGCAATCAGAAATTAACAGTAAAGCACCTGACTTAAATTCGCAATACACTGTCTGCAAACTTTGTTACCTGATCACTGGCACACTGTAGGCCTTTAAGCATTTTCAGATCAGCTGTTATATTTGTTTAAGATTGGCGACATTAAACAATAAATCAATATCGAATAATTACTATTAAAGCCAGTATGGATAACCCCTTCTTCCGTGACTATTCCCCAGACCTGGTTCAGTGCCTCGCCTTGCGAGGTTGGTCTTGTACAAAGTGCCTTCACATACAAAAGTTTGCATGGAACAAAGTTGGACAGCACGTGTAACTTAACCCCATGGATGCGCCCCTGTTCAGCAAGTTGCTAGCCCCTGGATTCGCGGTACTTCTGAACATTCTTGGGTGTCCAGTCACATTTGCTTATTAGGTAGGCAATCTTTAGAAACTTCTTAAGGTCAACCACTTTCATCTTTGAGAATTTGTCGAGTAGTTCATTTTCCGTCTGTTCAATCACGTTAATCGCCGCTCCGTCGTCCGTATTTCCCGCCATGTTCACTGAAACTGAACGATCACTGTTCTGTTCTGTTCTGTGGTGGGATTTTTTTGCCTTTCTGTCGATATGACAAAGTTAGCCAGGATGGGTTTTGTTATTCTTAAGTAGGTTATAGGTTCCGGTAGTGCAGAAAATTTGAGTATATTTGATTGTATGGTACGGGGAGGGGGAAGTCGTCAGGCCACGGGAGGCAAGGGCCTAGTGGCCACCGTCCTGAAAGAAAAACCCGCTCCACAGGCTAGTCAAAGTGTTTTTTGTTTGTTTGTTTGTTTTTTTTTTAATCATAATTATTTGTAATATGGGTTCCTCGCGGGCGTGGGCGCCCTCTCGCAGGTTGGGGGCGGGGGGGGTAGAGCCTAGTGGCCACCGTCCTGAATGGGGCAATCCCAGAACGATCACTGTTGCATGTCGATTCTCTTATGGGTTTCGCTGTCCCGCTGTGTTGGTCACGGCCTACTATTACCCCGGGAAAGCTTGACCGCGGAATTGCGTTACCAGGCATGTCGGGCATGCGCAGAGGGAAAAAATCTACCATGCGAAGCCTGGTGTTAAAAAAAATCCCTAACTCGGAACGCCCGTATTGGATTTCAACCGAAAATGTAAAATAAAAATATGTATGTAAATTAGATTTAGTTCAATTACATAATGTCACACATTCAGAATCATAGTCGCCGTATGGGTTTGGCGGTGGTAAGTTCTCCCAGATTGGTTGACTTTTGGCATTGAATGTGACAAATGGACTAATTAGTTGTGGTGTTTTTTATGCACTTAAGACCTCCAGATATGGCACATAGCTGGTAAATGATTTCAACTCTCTTGCTGTCATCGTGAGAAATATATACTCGAGCACGAACTTCCATAGCACTAAGATACACTTTATAGTCGGGTTGTTTTTTTTTTTTTTTTTTTGGTATATGTAGCACTACACACGAGCATTTATTTTGATTGATGCATTTTGTCTATGTTGGGTTCAAGGGGAACCGACAGATCAAATATGTGTAGAGTCCGTTCTTTGTCGTTGAACAGGGTAAGTTTTGGGATAAGCTTTGTTGCTATACAGTGGGTTGAAGGGTTGTGACTACCCGGCCCCCGCACTTAGTACCTAACATGTACGCTTGATCGTTCCAAATTTCGCGGAAGAAGGGGAATATTTTGAGTCTCGACGCGGTCCGCGAAATCGGAAATTAAGGGTGTTCTTCATGGGTCAAGATCCGCGAAATCTTAACTAATGTATGTTTTGTACAACCTTCGCGCTTTTCGAAATAGGGGGGATAAAAATAATAGAACTGGAACCCAAATCATTTAAAAAACCTTGGAGAAAATGAAAATGGTTTCACTCAGTACAATTAAGTTTTATCCAGATGTGAATATGACAACCTTACATGCTGCATATTGCAGATTTTAAGGCATGGGCCACTACATTCGTATCCTTGAAACCGAAAAATAGGGGTACTTTTTGAGAGTCAAAATCTCCTTGTTTTCAAAAATAAGGGTACTTTTCTAGGGCATAAATCTTCTTGCTTTCATCAAAATAGGGGGGGGGGGGGGCTGTAAAATTCAGGGGAAAATCTTGAAAAGGGGGTGCATTTTAATTTATGGAACTATCATGTGCTACCAGTTTTGTGGGGAGTGACAGGGCTGGGTGTGACTATAGGTGTCTGTGATGTATGCTGTAATCGATAGGCTGAGATTAATGTTTGCTTTGATGCAAAATCCTCATATATTGTTGTGACACCGTGTTAGCCGCCCCTGATTCAGTAAAACTGGGCAGTTATTCATTGCAAGTAGAAGTGTCTCTTTGTTATTGCAGAGCTTACAGTGATCAGTGTGGCATTTTCCCCATCTGCGGAGGTTGCTATTGATATATTAAGGCAGTTGGAAACAGAGTTGATGAGGAACTTGGCAATTTCCAAGGGAAGGTTGTAGACGATGTTTTTCTAGTTCATGGATGATGATTCTAAGGTGAGGAGTTCTAGGAAACGTCCTTGTACTGCCAGTGATTTAATATGGGTTAGCTAGAAAAATGTAGAGGTTTTTTTTTTTTCTTTGAGTACAACTTTTGCTTTATCTTTCTGTGCAGGTATGGAGTCTGGTTCTTCAGGTACTTGTTAATGTGGGCTTTCAGCTTGTTGACTGTGGGCTTTTTACCCAGTCCATTTGGCTTTGCGCTGTGGTCGAGAATTTAAACTGTGAGTTACGACGTGGTCTGCTTTGGATCGGGAAGAAATATATCCAAGTGCAGGACATTCCTGGTAGAGATCTGATACTGGTATCATGGCGAGTCCTTGTACTGCATCGAGTTTAAGGAGGTGAGATTGGTATGGGCCATTAACAGCCAGATCGACGCAGATGGAAAGAAGATAGTAGTCAGTGTAGATTCAAACTTTATATTCATTTCAGAGTATGTGTTAGAGCAGTAGTATTTTTTTTTTTCGAAATAGTCCAAGATGTCCAGTTCACGGTGATGTTATCTTATTGTGGATGCAAGGAATATGTGATGTTCGTGTTGTATTCTGGATATTGGCTTTTAGTCAATTTGTACACCACAGGGGAAAACTTTCCTGCGGTGATTAAGGGGGTTCGGTATTTTGTTGGTTTTGATGAGACGCTGGTGCGTTGCTTCGTTTGCGCTTATTATGCATAAGTCGTTAGCATATGGCATGGTGATAATGTTTTTTCTTCGATGTTCTATCCACTTTTGCCGTGGATTTCAAAATCGCGCAAAACTGGATTAAAACAGAAGATGAACATAATGGGGCTGAGTGGATCTCCTTGTAAAATGCCTTTCTTGAATGTAAATTTGTTTGAAGTCCAGGAGCTGTTCCGCTCAAAGAATGGTACAGATTGTCTATGCATTTAATAATTTATTTCTAAAGGTACTTTGTTGCATTCAAGTGTCATTTTAATAAGCTGGTGTGGGACCGGAGCGAAGGCATCCTCTACATCAAACCATGTTATGTGACATGTTTTTTCAATTTTGTTTGCTTCACAGATTATTTCATGAAGAACTTGGTTGTTCCATACAGCCGTTTTTTCCTTTAAGGAATGCTTTTGTAGTTTTGTGTTAACAAGGTTTCCCTGTATTATAGAAGTATCGAATCAGTCAGCACTCAGTTGGTGAAATATCTTTCCCATGCAGCTGGAAAGACGTATCATGCAGAAAATGGCAGGTTCGGTAGTTTCTCCTTTTTTATGTATTCGGGTTATATTATATCGAATCGGCTAGCAATCAGTTTGTGAAATATCTTCCAGATACAGCTGGAAAGAGCTATCATGCGGAAATTGGCAGTTTCGGTAATTTCTTTTTTATGTATTAGGGTTACACTACTTTCAGTTCATGAGGAAGGCGGTATCACGTAGTGAGTTAGCTTGGTATACAAGTTTGTGAGAACGTGGTGAGTACCTGGCCCTTTTTTCAAATCACATAGGGAATACCGTCAGATCAGGTGTAGATTTACGTGTTTTTTGTTTAATATATTACAAACGTATCTTGGTGTGCCTGGGACCATAAAAAAGTCTGTATTCGGTGGATTTGTTACCGGTATTACAGGTGGGAACAAATTAAGACTGTCTGATGCGATATTGACTGGCATGCTATATCGTCTTTGAAACAAGGTATCAGCTTGAGTATTAATGAAAGTTGGCATTTTACTTTATTTGTATACAGTGCATTCACAGCTTTTTAACTGAATGACCACAATTTTTTATGAAAAAGCTTTTTTTCAGATCTGGTTGAATGAAGTTCTTATTTGGGGCTTTTTTTTTATTTTTTTAATTTTTTTTTTATTTATTATTATTGTTTTTTTTTTTTTTTTTTTTGAGCTTCGGGAAAAAACTCGGGTTTTAATTTATTTTAAAGTATTGGACAAGGATACGGAAACAGACACCTGTTTGATCCTGGTTGATGCTGTTCTAGACCAGTTCGCAATGAAAGGGTCTGATGTCAGCTAGTTATTGGAAGTAGGTTTTCCACTGTGGTAATGTAAGGCTCGGCACAACAAATCGAATATCAGCAAGATACAAACAAAGGAGACTATAGGCTGCATGCTTGTTTTGGTGCAATTGAGTGAGTTTCCAATGGCGTAATCCTGTTGTTTAGCTGCAAACATGCCAGGTGCAGTCGTCTTTCTCTCTCTCTCTCTCTCTCTCTCTCTCTCTATATATATATAACATTTGGGGGTTTGCCTGTCTGTTCCTCTGTGCCTGCAATTTTCACATATCTATTAGACCAATGCCATTGTATATTAATAATAATGCTTCTTACCTTGCCATCAAGATAAGTATGTGCACACAGAAACACTATACTTCATGTGGTAGCCCAAGATTGAGGAAGGTGAATTAAAAATACAAACACATAGTCACAATTTGTGTAGAAATAACATTTCTGAAAGAGTGATGGCTCAGGAACAAAGTTGATTCTATATATTTTTGCATTTTCAATTGGTTCATCCTATAAATGTTTCTACTTTGCCTTTACCAATAGGCTTGTCTGCCTTGAAAGGAAATTCAATGATGCGATGGTCAGATGGCAAGCCTTATATTTTCACTGACTGGGCAAACTCGCATTTGATGGTAAAAAAGGGAAACTGGGAACCTGATGCATTACCGGGTAGTAAGTGTGTGATTATGGATGTTAATGGCTGGCACTCCATATCATGTACAAAACAATATAAGGCCACATACTTCTGTGAATTTGACACAAATTTAGGTAATTAATATATGATATGTTATTATCACACACCTACAGTGTTATCTGCTTAGATACGTGTATTTTTGCATGCTCAATTATAACGCATTTGGCTCCCTTCATACAGCATGCGATTACCTTAAGCGTGCATTACTGGATTGGGCGATGCACAATGGGCGTGTGCTACCTGGCGAGCTATTGCAACACTTTAGATATGTGATAAACATTCAAACACATGGTGTAATAATATATCCTTGGTTCTTGTAAAACAGAATTAAGGTGCACTTCTAACAGTTTAATTTAACTTACACGTCTGCACAAAAACTCGGAATGCAGACTAGGAGTTTTGCATCGTTGAAATTGTTATAAAGGTTTTTTGTTTTTGTTTTTTGTTTGTTTTTCCTTTCAGTTTTGTTTCCCCCCCCCCTTTTTTTTTTTTTTTTTAGTTCCAAGCTTTTGCTTTCAAAAAGGGTGTATGGCTACTTCATAAATATATCCATACTCCCGAGACATGTTCCAATGGATCGCTGTTTTGTGGCATCTTCTAAAAAAAAGGTAAATAAATAAAGCCAGTTTCCGTTGTATAGCATTAAAACAGTTTCAAATGGAATGTTTCTCTTGGCATACGAATAATCAACTTGCTCTTCGAGGATGGGTAATACTGCACTCTAACCTGCCCCAAGGAATGTGTTGGAACATCAATATTCACTATTGTCTGTGCTTACTGTTTTGAAGCCTAATATTCACATTGGCATTTCACAGGGCTATATAGCAACACAACTATAGTATCCACAGAAGAGAGAGATTGCTTGGATTTCATGTACAAGTGTGGCTCAGGGGAGTGCATTTGGGACTCATTCTTGTGCAATGATTACATAGATTGCCACGATGGATCTGATGAGTGGAAGTGCAAAAGTATAGGTAACAATGATGACTTTCAAATCTCTTTTTGACTCCACAATTCTAATCTCCAGAATGGTGAATAGGGTTATCAGGCACATAACAATCAGCTAATATATTTAATACGGCATAAAATCCTGCAAGCTTTATCACTTGACTCCTGTTTGTTCTTCTGACTCTTATTCTGTAGAGGATATAAACGCAAATCATTCATCTATTATGATTGTACCCCTTTTGAAAACATTCGAAGCCCAAAACATATGTTTAATGAAAATGTAAACTGAATGAAAAGCGGTGCACTTTGCTCTTTCTATCAGAAAGGAAACACTTGCGGGTGATGCATATGTTTTTTTTTTTTTTTTTTTTTTTGTTCTTCGTTTTTCTTTTTTTTTTTTTTTGTTTTTTTTTTTTTTTTTTGTTTTTTTTTGTTTTTTGTTGTTTTTTTGTTTGTTTTTTTTTGTTTTCGTTTTTGTTTTTTTGTTTTTTTTTGGCTTTTTGTGTTTTTTTTTAGTTCGTGTTTTTTTTTGTTTTTTGTTTGTTTTTGTTTTTGTTTTCTTTTCTTTTCTTTGTTTGGTGATAAAATAGCAAACACTTAAAGGGCAATATTAACTGAGTTTACAGGTTCACCAGATTTTGCTTGTGGAGATGGAAGTTACATTCACATATCTTTTTACTGTGACCATAACAGTAACTGTGGAAATAATGCTGACGAGAATGGCTGCAGTAAGTTATGTCACGTGCATAGATTTAATTTTATGTTCTGGCACAAATAAATGCGATGTTGAATGCTGTAGATGTATAATCATTCATGCGTCAATGTGTAATACAGGTAATATTACCTTCTTCTTGAGCCACATGCCTCTGGAAAGAGTACTCGATATGCTGTCTATTTAATTTCGAAGTATGACCTCATGGAAAATCGTAGCTATAATGTTTTTATTGTGTTTTTTATGAATCAGCCTTGTGTGATTAAGTGCATATGCAATTTTCACCTTGTAGTTTTATATAATATCAATGCCGACATGATGTGCAACCCTCCATGCATATTATGGCCAGTGAACAAAATGGAAAAAATGGCAAATACGGCTATTATATGCCATTTTCATAAATGTCTTCTATATCTTTCGTTTAAGTTTATCGAACGTGCAATGCATCAGAATATCGTTGTGGCAACGCAATCTGTATCCCAACATCTAAGAGGTGTGACTTTGAAATGGACTGTCTGGACGGATCTGATGAGAAGTGTGGTAAGTTATTCATCAGCGATACATGCAGCTGAGACACTCCTCGCTACTCCAACTGACCAAGCCCCTTTATAAAACAATATATATATATTTAAATTAACGACAACTTTCGTGTTAGGTTAATGGAATACATTGTATATTCGACTTACCGATGCACCTACTAGAAAATCCCTAGATTGAACTGACTGCACGGGGACCTCTAGATGACAGCTATCAGTATAGTATGCCTTGGGCCCTTCCTATTTCATTATTTTAATCATAAACCTATGTTAGTGAACGATGCTGGTGCAACATCAAGGAGAATGTTAGGTATATCTTTTGGGGTGTCCGCTGCCGAATAGACTACCAAAACCTGTTTACCTTAGTGCATATATCATTGACTGTCATATATATATATATATATATATATATATACGTTGATTTGCGTGGCTGCTGTAATGCTGTAGATGCGAAAGGTGATGCACGATTGTTTGTTAAAGTGTCTAACGTGTCAGTAGAAAGAAATATAATGAACAGTTTTGAATGCGTAAACACTTTTTTTTCAGACAAATATGACCTAGCTGTTGCATTCAATTGTTACGACGGGTCATCTGTTCCTAGGAGGTACATGTGTGATGGCATAGCCAATTGCCCCAGTGACCCACCTGAAGATGAAGACTTCGAAACTTGTATTTACACAGGTAGAATATTGAAACGTTTCCATGGTAACTATAATTGAATAGGAATAACTATTTAATTAGTAATTTGACGCACCCAACCTAAAGGACCCTCTGATCAAGAAAAGGAGATTGATTGCTTTTAAATATGGGCAATTTTCAACACGTACAGCTACTCGGATCAATCCACACTTATTTACCCTGATCGACATATTTGATACAGTGTCTCGCCCGATGACAACTTAGATTGATTAATTAAGATGGAATCACACTTATACGCTGATAAAATCCTAGAAACAAATATAAAACGGATAAACTATTCGCTAGCAAACTTGTGCCTTGGTACTCGTTGTGAAATCGGACTGAACAAGTAGGTCTTGCAATTTATGTGTAGTTCTATTTCTAATAAATTTTCCCAACTTACTTCAAAAATTTGAAAATATGTTCCTTGTCTTCAATTTCTTCACACAAACGAAACTGCAAATGCAGCCGACATTACATTTTACAATTCACAAAGTCCCTTCCTCTATATGTCGGTTAAGTCGCTACATTGTACTTCCACAGAAACAAATACACTTTTGCTGTGGTTTCAATATAATGCTCAAAATCAAAATTTCAGAGTACTATTCCCATGGCTTCATTTGCACAAACACCAAACACTATGTACATTATATAAACTTTCGCTAAATACGAGTACTTTTCCTCTTGGAAAAATGTCTTTGTGTCCAATTCTCCAAATAACAATGTTTAATATTCCGTACTGACACACAAAACACTCAACTATCTCACGTACATAAAAAGGCCATAACCTACACATAACATATTATAATCCCCGATCCTCGCTGAATCTATTCCCATGGACCAAGAAAAAAAAATAAAGGAGAGTATCATCTTTCAGTTCACCTGGTTTAGAAGTAAGGAGTTTTCCAGATTCGTATATAAATAAGCTATCATAGTGAAATAAAAAGTTATAGGTTCGTTAGGGAAAGAATTAACTCTAAGGCATTAGTCGGAACGACACTTCGTAATAATCATCAACAGCAAGTTTGGGGTATAGAGTTCAGTATATACTTAATATGGCCCAACCTGATACTTAAGTCTGAATGTGCCAGAGACCACCTACTAACTATAATCAATGTGAGGATGAATGCAAAAAACTATGAACGTAACGCGAAATTGAGTATGAAATATCTACGTCACCTGAAGTCTTCATGTGGAAAATACCACTTTGCGCTACATTGCCAATTGAGGCATTCCAGTGGCATAATTGAATTTTTGGGGTGATCTGACACATCCATGTCGCCTATAAATACCTAGAAATGACCTCGAGAAGTGAAGTTGTATGTTCCTATAAAACAGAAAAAAAAAAATAAAATAAAATAAAACAAAACAAAACAAAAAAGACATCGGGAAAACTCAGCCCCTATCGACTTTACATTGGCGTGGCGCACCAAATATACAACCATGGGAAAGAATGTAAAGATATAGGCCTAATAGGTCTCTTTTCATTTTTGGCAGAAGTAATGAAATTTGTGTTTTGGGTGGTTAGGCCTATACATTTTGGAAAAGAACTAGTGTCTGCAATTAATGATGAATATTTCTAAGGTTGAGAGGACCGGTCTAAAGCCACCAGTTGCCTTTTATTGGTGACTGCTTGTCTCAAGTCAGGAGTGAAATTTGTTTCTTCGCATTGGCATTGGAAGATAAATGTTGATGCTTTGGCAAGTCTGGAATCTCTTTACTGTCATTGTTGGGTTTGGAATTTGTGAATATGGATCATGTTTTGCTGTATTATTTGATAAATACTTCATTGGCTATGTTGTGCTGTGGGCTTTGTTCGCCAACTCATAGTTATAGTGGAGGTAGTGTGTGTTTATAATGTTCCAGATTCATAAATATCACAAAAACGATGTAGGCCTACTTTACTATTTTGCTGTAAACTTAGCTGACTGACAAGTCGGGAGAACTGAAAGGTGATAGGCGTAACAAGTCTCTTTTCATTTTTGGCAGAAGTAATGAAATTTGTGTTTTGGGTGGTTAGGCCTATACATTTTGGAAAAAGACCTAGTGTCCGCAGTTAATGATGAATATTTCTAAGGTTGAGAGGACCGGTTTAAAACCACCAGTTGCCTTTTATTGGTGACTGCCTGTCTCAAGTCAGGAGTGAAATTTGTTTCTTCACATTGGCATTGGAAGATAAATGTTGATGCTTTGGCAAGTCTGGAATCTCTTTACTGTCATAGTTGGGTTTGGAATTTATGAATATGGATCATGTTTTTCTGTTCTATTACATAGGTGTGGAGCACCAAATATACAACCATGGGAAAGAATGTAAGGTCAACGCAGCTTTAACGATACAACAACTCAATGAAATATCCGTTTAACTTCAACGTAGGAGAAGAGACAACACAATATATATTTCAAAGTTTTCACAACTGCAACAGGGCTCTCTCCTTTTCTCTTCGAAGACTTTTTTTTAAAATCCTCTTTCATAAAAGCGAATTCAAAAAGGACCGATCCTTCAAGATTTTCCAGGAGGTCTCATAGATCTCTATGGTCATTCATAAGTAGTTAATGAAGGTTTATCATTATGAATGGCCTGTTCTTCGGCTTTCTCAGTATTGTCTCCTGTCATATGAGATATACATCCTAATCATCCAGATTACCAAAATTTCGTTATATAGCTTGAGATAGTCAAAATGCTCTGCCCAAGTCTTTTTACTTCCATACTTCTGAATACTACCATTGGCATCCGACAGTGCCTTCACAATTTCAAAAGTACCTTCATGATAGAGAGAAAGAAACATAGTTCGTCCTTTTTCACCTCGTTAATCATTTTCCACACCAGCTCTCCCTATTTAAATGGATCCCCTCTGAATTTTCTCGACGAAATAATCTTTTGTCGCTCATTACTATTCACAATTGTTTCCTGACAAAGTCAACACACAAAGATAAAGTCAATTGTAGCTGCTACACGTATATTTGAAAAGAAAGGCAATATATGTCTTAGCAGGGTGTTATCGAAGTGACAAGTGGAGGACTGTTCTCTTGACCAAATATTGATTTGTTGTGATTCCACCCTGTACTTTTCTGTATGCTTGCACAATATGCTATGAGAATAAAAATTTAAATGTCTGTCTAATTGATCTCATTGCCCCGGGATGTCAACATTGCACCAATGGTCTTCTTTAAACGTTCCAGTAATCAAACAGATTCAGGATTGTATGGTACAGTGTGTGTCTCCTGAATTTGGAATATTTTACAGATCCTATGAATGATCTGACTCTCTATATTTGTACAGGGGGTCACTATGTGATTGTCCAGATGTATCATGTCTTGTTATTCAGTCGGTACACAAAGCTAAAGCCAAAGTGATTTCTTCTTGCTTTGGTATAGCATAGTTTGAAATAAACACTAATGATAAAAATATACTTATCATCTCTTTCTGTTTCGGTCTCTGACACTTTTTACAATGGCGAATATTAGTTCTTACCAAGTATTGTAGCCCCATCTACCACTAACTTTGACGAATTTTGTGGATTGTCTTATAGACCTTTAGATGTCTCCCTGCAATTATGATTCATGTACATCGGTAACAACCTGTTGTTTTAACCTTTTAGGGATGATCAAAAGGTTCTTTTTTCCCTGTAGTCCCTGTCTATTTTCTGTCGAATACTTCCTGTTCTAATACGATTTGTTCCCACTGGTAGCGGTATAATTTTGTCCATCTACCAGGAAGGGGGAATGAATACATAGATGACTTTTGAACGTTTTCCTTCTTTTATTGATATATTGTTCTTAACGTGGAATCTTTATCTTATTACTTGCAAATCTCTAGCAAAGAAACTTAGGAACACAGCAAGCAACGCAAAATCTGATAAAGAACTCTTAAAACTCCTAAAACAGAATTCGCATTATCATGGTTACGACAAAATCCAAGATATATATCAAAATCATGAATGCTTAAGGTCTCGATCCATCGGGCAACTTGTCCTTCTGGTTCCTTAAATTTATGTAACAAGCAAGGTGATGCATGATCAACACAAAGGTGGTAATTGTCAAACCACCAGGACTTCAAATGTTTTGTGTCACTCAGATAGACAGCATGATTTTCCATATTTACTGAGGTCCACCCAATAATTAGTCTTTTATCAATATTTTCTACGTCAAAGATGTTCAACTCCTTTTAATATCCCCACACACACACATTTGATCTAACTCTTTTCCGAGCTGGAATAGTCATTTATTGTTGACTATTTTGTACTATTTTGAAAAAATGTGAAGTTATTTTTCAGCAACAATTCTGTTATATATCGACAACTAACTTGATACCCGGGCAAGTTAATTTTCATACACTTAAATCAGCCATAGCATTGTAAGCTTCTACTATTTCAGTACAGAGCATGCCTTGGTATAAACTCTCTGCAAACGCAAATTCATGTTTAATTTGTAAGTTACCAAATTAACATGCTAACCATTCAGGACACAGAACTGGTGTAGATTGTCCATTAACGGTCGAAATTTCTAAATCACAGGGGGTTTTATCCATCTTATGAAGTAAAAAGTCAAGTAGAGAAGGCTTGTTATATACTCACATTAGCATCTGTGTCAACTAAAAACTTACAATCCACCTCAATGTTTTCAGAAAGAAGATATGAGGAACATTAAACTGGTTCAGCAGCTAAATATTGATAGGCAGAATTAAAGGGCCCCCCTTTAACGTGACCTTTTCCGTTTGTTGACTGATTCATTCCTTGTATCAATTAGAGCTTAATACTGTACTCCTAATATTCCTTGGCACTGTCAGTCGTAAACCTCGGAATGGTCAACCTAAGATGCCCCAGTTGTAAACATTATCGACATGTATACCAAGTACATGTCCTTTGTTTTCTCTTAGGAGACACAAATTCTTTTGTGAAAAAAGTCGATTTTCTCTTGTAGACTCTTTACAACTGATGTTTTAATGACATCTAGAGGCACATACATATGTCTGTGTACCCATGGGGGGGGGGACTTTTTATCCATCCTAAACAGGCTTTTTTCATAATGCATTCTCCATCACAAGTTCCAGCACCTTTAGCGATGCTCTTTTAACTTGAACGCTTGATATTTGATAGCTTTCTTGAAATAATGTACAGCAATCCTTTTTCTATTCCCACATGCACTCATGGGAAAAGATGCATTTACCAGCCGGCGACCTGGACTTCCCAAATCTCAGAAATTTACATCTTTCTTTTGCTTACAACACAACTCTTGTCATTAACTATCAACTAATTTATGTGCATCAAAACGGTTGCCCAGTACCTGACATAAAGCATCATGACTCCGTCTCACACTATTTCAGGCAAACTGTTTGGAAACTCCTGCAAGCTACTTTACCACATAGCTAAGGAAAATTTCCCTTTCCGTTCCACATTCCAACAATTTATCCAAGCTATGATCTCAAACTGTTAAAGAAATCTCCAAAACCTGTTTACAATTTTTTTTTTTTTTTTTTTTTTTTGATTCTAATCATGGTTTTTGAGGACACCCCTGAGGGACATTGTGCAAAAATACTTGTGGTAAAGGTCTCCCCTGTCCTGTTATGTAAGACAAAGGTACAAAACTTGAATCCTGTGATCTTGAGTATTGATTTTGTTTACATATAAAGCCAAATGAGAATCACGAAGTTCTAAATATGCAGGATTAACTCCAATTTGACCTGGTGCAATATCAGACATAAGGGGATATATATCAAGTAAAGATGATGCAACTCCTTCAATATTTAGAGTAAGGTAGTCACAATTCCCACTCAGTTTTGTGCATGTCCGGGCCAGTCATCCCAACTGGGCCCCGGGCCTGATAGAGAGAATAAGCGTTTTTTATATATTTATGACTTCAGAGGGCCAAGTACAAAGCATTAGTTACAATACAGTGCCTCAACATCGGCCAAATGGACAGACTCAAACAGATGTGCTTTCCCATGGGTCAAATCAGAACCATAAGTCTACATAATAGATGATAACTACCTACTGAGAGACATTATAGCGCCAACATTTTGTACTTTCAAAATTTCAAGGCTAACAAATATTACCTTTACTATATACCAATGTAGCATGGACACAAGTCTGATCACCATTACAAAAATAAAGAACACATTTCAAACACATACACTGTCTTAGTTACTTTCTTATTAATGGGCCCCTACCATGTATTTACAAACATATTCATGTTAAAACTTTTAAGGCAGCAGATCATAACCACTTTCAATAGTTTGTCCAGTGCCCACTTTATCCTTCTTTGCTGATTTTCAACACAAAACTTCTTAGCCATAAGTTGCAATTTGTTGAAAGGCTTGCTCAAACACGTTTAGCAGCACATATCGTTTAACATTGACATTGCTCAGACAACTCTTTAAATTAGAGATAACTTTCATGCGCTTGTCACATATTTTGATGATAAAATCAATAAAAATACCAAATAGGAAAAACGTACACCAAACTAAGTATAGCTTTGTACATTTACCAATAGGTACCCATTGAGTATGTTATTAACATGAAGTAGGAATAAAGATACTAATCTTTTTTTTTTGGGGGGGTGTGGTTTTTTTTTTTTTGTGTGTGTGTGTGTTTTTTGTTTTGTTTTGTTTTTGTTATTGATCTCAAATTTTCATTGATCACAATATGACTGTATCAAGACATCTTTAAATTCCCTCTTCTGTTTATGACATAAGAACTAAGTCATCTGTGTATTGCGAGCAGCTGCGCTCATAATTTCCTAAAGGGCCTGGGGGTCATTGCTGTCCGAAAGGTCGGGTATATCAATTTATGTAAAATTTCAATAGAGTCGGACTCTTCAAATCCCCATGGTTTACTCCCCCATGTGTCTGGAAAAAAAGGGGAGATATATTGGCCAAGTTTTATATCTGACTTCACTGAAGAATGCGTATATTTGATCAACCGAAATAACCGGCAACCAACACCAATATGTCATAGTTTCAGATATAAGGCATTTTGCCACAAGAGATCAAAAGTCTTACAAATGTCCACAAAGGCAATGTTAATTTTCCTGGGTCTTCTACCTTGTTTCAACTTGGTATATTTATCAATGGTACTCTTGAGCACAAACACGCGGTCAGTTGTTCTAGGCCTCTTTGCAGAGATAACTTGCACATCGTACATGATAGCCCTGTCAACTAAGAATCTTTGACACCTATTACTCATGATACCAGTAAGTATTTTATCCAGAACATGGCAAATGGTAATACCTCTATAATTATCAGTCACTCATGGACACCGATTAGAAGAGGGATACAATATAACCTTGCAATCAGTTTGGGGCGTACTCATCACCTTTGTGTACCATGTTGAATAGAAGTCTTATTGGATCTTTTAGAGTTTTCTAGTTGCATTTAATTATATCCTTGATGATGAGGTCCAAATCTGCTGCTTTATTGTACTCAATTTGTGGACTATGTCCGAAATTTAACTATCCTTGATAACATAATCTGGTTTGTTAAATATGCACTGATATTCGATTTGTGCAATGAGATCTACAATATCTGGTTGTTCTTCAACTTGTCTTTTGTAAGTCTGATTAAAATGGGGAACTCAATTCAGTAAGGGTATCCAAGTACTATTCTTTTGAATTATTTTGTTTGGTTAGCTGCAAATGGACAAGATTTTTGTTAATGCTTACAGGGCAAGATACTTGTTCCACTTCGTAAAGTTCAATATACAATTCCCATTATCCCCATAGATACTTTGTAGTGTCTTGGCTCAACCCTTGAAATTTGTTTCAAACTTACAACATTTCCTGGTATATCCCTATTTTAGGCTACCCTGACTCAAAATATCATCAAGCATGTTGATTTACCACCTACTAAAGGGGTATCATTCAAAATTACTCTCTGCAGTTTTTGAGTGTTTGCAATTTACCAGCGATCACAGGGCTTTGCATTTCAATGTAAAACAAATTCTTACTATACTCATTCCATGTTAATGAGAGTGGGACAAATCCAAGACTGTCATTTCACTTTGGGTCTTTATACCCAGCCTATAACAGGCAGTGCTCCTACACCCCCCCCCCCCCCATCAAAATCATGCACCTAAAAGTAATCAAAAATACCTAAGCAAGCTGTGATGTACTAGTGCGTAATGAACAGCATGCCTGATGCTTCTGTAAGCAGAGTCGATGGTCTCTTCCTACCTTTGAAAAAGAGAACATGAAAGAAAAAAACTGAATTACTGCACAATATACAAACAAACACAGAGTGTCTGGAATCAGATAAAAGGCTTAATTCCCAAGCTTATTACTACAACCTAAGTTATGAAATTATGACACAAAACTTACGTCCTCAATATATCAATTACTAACTAACTAAGTTACTCTGCTTTGGATAAGCAAAATGAAATTAGAAAAAAAACTGTTTAGTTGGCAATTGGAAGCAACCAACAAAACAGTCATAAAGATCAAGGGAATGAGATTCTCTTTTTTTATATGGGGAATTCCTAACACCTACATCATCTTGATTTGCACCTACATATACACGTTACTCATACTAAAGTTTAAGTCATCGAAATTAAATGGCTAACAAGATAATAAAATTTTGAATAATAAATATTTAATCAAATTTCTGGCCACCCAATATTACTGTGCAAAGTACGCAACATGAAATTCACAGTAATAAGGATTCTGATTTTCTCCATTGAAAATAATGATTTAACCCTTTTTGTTGACACCCAAAACCCCTCAAAAAAAAAATAAAATAAAAAAAAAAATATATCATATAGCTGTGTCTTAAAATTCAATAACCCTGAAACAACTCAGAGTGCCCTTCCAACCACATGTTGTCCTTTGAAATGAAAATCATGGTTGCTGATCATACAACCTGATCTCATATTATCCAGAAATTTTGTGACACTACAACTCAAACAACAGGAAACTTTCTAAGAATCAGAACTTTTTAAACACAGTTATTGTAATGTAGCTAGCTCACGTTACATATGTCTCAGCATATGTGAATCAAATATCACAAGCCTAACAGTGCGTTCCTACAAACTGCAAATATTTCCTACAAAATAAACAAGAATAATTTGTGTATTATTCTTATCACGCCCGACCAAGAAAATCCCATTCAAAAAAGCGCATGGAACTGAATTCTTAATAGATATATGATGTGATTGTGAATGCCACCACCTAAACAAAAGATAAAATCTTATAAGTGAAGGTGGTCCAACATTGAACACATTTCACCACTTCAAATCACTTTATGATCAATAATGAAACCTAATAAAAGTGCATGGTAACAATGATGCATAAAGATAAATGGCTTGTCTCACATACACGATCGTACTACGTTCTCGTTTCACTTTAACCTTTAGCCTTCTCTTGAACCCCTCAAGGGTCACTCGCAAAGCAGATAATTTATGCGGACACGAACTTGAGATACCACTTCTTATATTTTTACTATTATCTAATGAATATTATAGTATATGTTTACATATGTACCTAAACACTGTCCAATTCATTGTCATTTCAGGACTCCAAGGGAAAATAAATGTAAATTACTCCTTATTCCCGGCAAAGAAAATCAACCCTGATCTCTCTGTAGTTCAGAACATAGCCAGCCAATTTAGAGCATAGAAATAACTGTGAGTTACAATGAGTGTGGTAGATCAAGAAGTAACGTGCCTGCCAAATTAAAATCATCACTCTTGACATCATGTGATCTTAAGTAAAAGGTGTTTTAGCAGCAGAAAATTGAATTTGGCGTGCTTTGACGCATATGTCCCGCCTCTCTATTGCAAGAAATGGCATGAAAAAGCGAAGTACCACGCACCTGTTAAACAAAAAGACAAAAGGAAATTAATCTGCCCCTACAGACTGTAACGTCTGTGCAGCTTTACCTCTACAATACCCTGGTGAAATTGCAATTCAATTTTAGAGTAGCATGAGAGAAATCCTAACACATATATTTATGTATATAATTTTCCCAACTGCTACAATATTCCAACTTGTTTGCTTATAAGTGAATGTGTGATGGAATAGTAGATGTGTGTGCGAACACATGTTAATACAGGTTCGTTAACTGTTCCACTCTAGAATGGCCAACAGTTGCAAAGGATTTTCCAAACTGTGCCTTTGTCTCCAATCGACACACACAAGCTTTAAGAATAATTCACAAATTTATTTTCCAAACGTCCATCACTGGATGGATACAACTGTACAAAAGACCTCACGTAATAAACAGACCAGATAAGAACTTGAAAGCATGTAAACATATCAATTAAGTACATCTGAAAATGTAAAAAGATTACTTAAGCATTATATGCCACTGATATAAGGGGTATGCATTTTTTACAGGTGATTGAAATATGTTCCAATGTATGAGATGCACTAAAAATGTTATCGTTTTGCTATTGGACATGGAGATAACTTTGTTATTTATGTCATGTGTACAATTATCTTGTGTATGAGCCTCTGAAAAGAGACTCTGTTCTCAGTGGCTAGTACTTTCGACCCCCCCCCCCCCAAAAAAAAAGGAACAAAATGAACATCCCATTACAGCAGCATTCAATTGATTGGACACCCTTTACTAGAAAGGGGTAGACGTGTAGCATCCTACCTGTGGTTTTTGTTTAATCCGATTTTCAGCTACCTCTACAAAATATATGCTCATGATGCTCATTCCATTCTTAAAGAGTCATAAAGGAAGGCCAAGTAAAGTCACTTCCCACAGATTTGAAGCTTGTAATCGGACCTTTTTTTTTTTAAATTTATTTTTTTATTTATTATTTTTTTTAATTATCATTAATTAGTTTTTTGGCGTAACAAATCTTGTCGCATGCATTCCATCTGATATGCATTGAAGACAAAACTTTAGCAGTGACACAGGTATTACGAATTAGCACAGATCTACGGTAAAGTTTGCATGGCTATCCAAACAGAGGGAGTTGGTCATACAGATATTCTATGCTACGTTTCGGTTCTTTGGTGTCAAAAATGTAATTATATAAAATGGCACATGGTATTATCGGAAAAGGTGATATACATCAGCTTCTTTAATAGACAAATCCATCACAATTCACTTTACTGAGGTTCTCCATTGTAGAATTCTACGTAACTGGAGCAATTTCGACATATGCACCGAATTTCCTGAGAACATTATCATATACCTTAAGTTTGATAACATGCAGAAAATTCATAACCAGGAAACTTTATTTGTATTTTTTCAACCAACATGTGTGACTCAATAAAAGAAAACCAAATGATCCCTGAACTATCAATTCCATTTATGTTTATACAAATACATAGTGCGGCATTAAAGGAATGATTTATGTCCTCAACTTACTTCACGCAATATATGGGTGACACAAAGGTGAACTGTGTACTGTATATTTAGCCTAGCTAAAATTGACTTGATTGATACCGCATTGTCCAGGGGATAAAAGAATTGTTTTTACCAAAAGGATGTGCAGAAAATAAAGATCCCAAAATTACATGATGGCTTCAAAATACGCTACATGTATTCTTCACTAACATTCAATTTTCTACACAAATGCATATGTAATATTTTTAAAAGGTAACGTCTTTTCGATATGTGTCTTTTAGGCAGGGTTACAAGCTCATCTGGATTCCAGTGCAAATCAGCAACCTATAGGATCGACAATTCCTTAGTTTGTCTTTATGACATTGATTACCTTGGGAACTACAGGGGATGTCGGGATGGATCCCATCTGGAAAATTGTGGTGAGAAACAATCTTTCATGAATGTATTCAAATTCGACTAACATGATATTTCGATTCCTTATTACAAGCCACCAGTTGTTCGCATGTATACAACGTTTGCCTTATAGAATCAAACTGCTTGATATTTCATAGGTAAAGGACAATCCCAGCGTCCGTAAAGCATACATTTGGAAAATTGTGCCACAAATGACACAAGGTCAACTGTTTCTGTGTGGGAGTTCGGGTATTATTTACTAAAGACAATGACCACTAAGATACGCCTTCAAGCCAAAACAAAAGTGTGTTTTCTTTTTTTACAGGCCTACCGCACTATTAAAAACCATAAAACTACACGAGTGTGAGGGCCTGGCCGTAAATTATGCATGGCACGAGCGTACTCGTGAAGCAGAAGGATACACGAGATGCAGCCCACCACAGGCGGGCCATCGAGTGTATCCTTCTGCTCCATGGGTACGCGAGTGCCATGCAGAATTTACGGCAAGCTAATTGCAAGAGTGTTGTTACATTTTTATCCCATGTATGTGTAGTCCAGAGTTTTTCTCCACCATTTCACATAAAAAAATGATAGCGTTTTGTCGAAACAGCAATCAACGACGATTACCACAGCAGACCATAAATCAACATCCTAGGTGTGCACGCATGAAAAAGTGGTCAGCGCGAAAGTAGGGTATGCACGCAACCGTTCTACACGGGCGTGTGGGTCGCCAATGAAATATGCACGGTGCAGAATGGCCCGTCCATGGTTACTCTAGACTACACATACATGGGATAAAATGTGAGGCTGAATTGAATGGTATGACAAACCAAACACAATCTCCACACTTACCCCCTATAAGTTGCTCAAATTGTACACCAATAGGAGCATTCTCCTTGCTGAGCAAGACAATGTATCTGCACTTCTGCAGGTAGACTTCTATTTTCCTAAGAATACTATAATCAAAGTTTGTACACTCTGTCTGTGCATCCTTTTGGCCATTTTATAATGCGAAAAGACTTGTTTCTGACATTCCAATGATCATTTCCAATCCTATCCCTATGACACAGTGACATCAGCTCCCAATAATCTACCGTATGACCCTTGTGAACGCCAATGACAGACACTATGATCATCCATTTTTTCAGCTTTATCCCATTTCCTGGACAATCCTGACTGCACCCGTTCAAGCAAGAACTTGTGTTATTTATCCATGGGAGATAAAAATACCGTGGTGAATCGGATTTTTAGATTTTATATCAAAAATGTATCTATCACACTCCATGTTAAACCAATGGTACTTTGTTTTTATTTCTCTCTCTCTCTCTCTCTCTCTCTCTCTCTCTCTCTCTCTCTCTCTCTCTCTCTCTCTCTGTGCAGGAGTTTATGTCCATATTCATATTTTTTTAATTGGATTTTTACATGCTTGTTTGATGGGTTACAGGTTTAAATCATAGATCGCTTGTTTGCCCGGTTTTTCGGTGCAGTTTCTCTAGTATGGTTCCAAACTGTGTCTGCTTCTTTTTCTCTCAGCTGTCATAATTTGATGTTCTTAATATGACATCTTGTCATCTCTAGATACTTAATGAAAAATGTATTGCTCAGTGCATATTTAGGTTTTGCTGTTATATCTCATGATGATGTTTGTGTTCATGGGCTTCTCAAGATGTGGACGGATTTGAACTTTGACTGACTTTCGACAATTATATTCACACATAATTGTTTCTTACTGCTGTCTAGTCTCTGTAAAATGAAATGAAAATCCACATGTCTCCAAATGATTTATAGGCAAATGGACAATCTATATCCATTCATGGTAACAAAATCGAGACTGAGTCCCAGTTTGTTAGGCCAAATCACTTTTGGAAAGAAAACATGTTCACATCAAACAGTTAGGTCATGTTGAGTCTCATAATGGCAAAGGAAAATATCACTCCCTTTTGTGCAATCCTTTTAAGAAAGCAGTGGTTTTATTTTTGGAATATAACAAGAAGATATGACAGTACTCATTTCAAGCCCGCAAATAAATTCTAAAAGTAATACTTTCAATGACCGATTTAAAAGCACATGTTCATGCTGTATCGACAGTAACAAAATAAATCCCAGGTGATTCCAGATTGCTGTAACTAACAAAAGTTTTAACAGTTTAACTTTTAAAAATGCTATTTGTCACATGTAATTGTTTTTTCCCAAAAAGCTTTAATTTTCTGCAAAGAATATAACACAAAGAAAAGTTTTCAGTGTGCTTTAAGCTGACTATGTCAAGACCATTACGAAATCAAATATATGACCACTTTATTATTGTTCGGTTTATATTTGAAAAGTACTTTAAACATAACATGAAATTTCTGATAAAGGTACCAACCTATACTATTTAGTTAATACACCGTATGGTACAATGAAATTGCATATGGTATCAATGGCAGGGAATTGTCCTGAATTTGATGCATGCCCATGGATGACTGGCCTTTTTTATTCGGCGCTTAATATAATATAAAACAGTACATTATAAACTAATGTTCCATAAAAAGGGGTAAAGGTAACTGTCTCAATTTAAGGAAAGAAAAACTAACAGTTAGTATTCCCTAAAAGCAAGGAATCAAAGTGTAAAACTGAACATCTTCATAAAAAGTTTTTACAAATGTGTGAAACATGCAGACCTATGACAGTCAATAGGTTATTCATGTAGGGAATGCAAAAAATACTGAAGCAAAATACGCGAGAGAAGTGGCAGGTTTTGGCAAATATCTCACCACTATACCACGCGAGGAGATCATAAAAGAAATTAAAGTTGAGATTCAAGAAATATCAAAACTTTATTTTGCAACGGTTATCTTGATTCATCCTCCTGAAGGAAAATAACAACAAAACAAACAAAAAAACTGGCAATTAACTCAGCTGACTTACAAGCAGAGCCGCTCTGTAATGAGCCAAAATTACCCCCTTTTTTTTGTTCATAATCTGTCATCAGTCCAATCACATTTGACATTTTCGATTTCTTCTAAAACAGGAAAATCCTGATTTTCTCCTGTAACAACTTGGGGGAGAATTACCCCGGATATGTCTCTACCACAAATTTTCCACAGGTGATGCGCAAGTCACTTTTGTTTGTTTATTTGTTTGTTTGGTTGTTGTTTTTTTTTTGGGGGGGGGGTTAGGGGGGGGGGGAGTGATTTTGTGTTGGGTGTTTGTTTTGTTTCTGTTTTTGTTGTTGTTACTTCCTTTTTTTGTTTTTGTTTTTTTTGTTTTTTTGTTTTTTGTTTTTGTTTTTTTGTTTTTTTTTTTTGTTTTTTGCTTTTGTATTTGTTGGCGTTTTTGTGTGTTTTTGGTGGTCTTTGTTTGTGTGCACGTGTTTTTTTTTAAGGAAAGGAAAAGGGAAAAAAGCTCTTAAATCACCATGTGAATTGCATGGAAGTTCAATAAAAGCTACATATTGTACACCTTAACATTTTTATCAACGTATGGCACCCATCTTCGCCTCCAGTTTCACCTAATTATCTTATGGTCCTCCATCCACCTTGTTTGAAAGTCCTTGGCTCATTCGTTAACAAATCACATTCGTGGATTCCTATTCAAACCAGTTAGCCAGGTCCACTTTAAGCTTGATGAAAATGTACCTTGGGCTGTGTTGCAATTCATTACTGTTTTGAATTTACACAAATATACATTTCTTGTCACAATATAAATAATGTATTAAATAGCATAGCCAATCAATCTGAATATACATTGGGGCACTTATAGGGACACATAGTCCCTCATTTGTAACCCCTCAGCCAAGATATGCCCTGGGGTGTTGCTATCAGTTTCATCAGTGTGTGGATCCATGCATCCATCCATCCCTCTGTCCGTAGATCCCTCCTCGTGTCCTTTCTGTTGTGTGCGATTTCAGAAGAACCTGATTGGCTGGGACCATGACACGGTTGTTGTTGATATTGTAGTCAATAACCCTTTTGAAATTTACATACAGTTGGAAGGACAATGACCTTGACTTACCTTTGGGTCATGAAGGCCAATTCTCTGAATTATTTGCATGTAATATCAGGCAGACCAGAAATATTCTGATTGTGGAATATTACCAGATAATCACCCTTGAAAAGGTCTTTGCCAAGTTTGAACGGCAATGACCTTGATCTAATTCGAAGGTCACCAACGGCATTCTTTCTCTTAAATAAATACCCTGTTTCATACTCTGTTTCCGGTAATATTGTGGCTTCCAGAATTAGGCCCTCTTGGTTTTGCATTTCACATATGTAACCATCATAGATTTGCGAGAATCCATGACTCGACTGACATCAAAAATGTTAACAAGCCAGTCGACAATAACAAGACGATAAACTAAAATTGTAGTATGCATATATATATATATATATATATATATATATATATATATATATATATATATATATATATATATATATATATATATTGTATATATATATATATATATATATATATATATATGTGTGTGTGTGTGTGTGTGTGTGTGTGTGTGTGTGTGTGTATGAACACACATATTACACACACGCACATACATATACATACATATATATATATAAATATATGTATATATATATGCACACATATATGTGTGTGTGTGTGTAATATGTGTGTGTGTTCATACATATGTATAAATATACCATATTTATCCTAATAGTAGAACATGACAATAAAAGTGCATCCCTGCATGTGGTCCAAAGTTGTCTATAATTAACGTTAATTACTTCCAATGATTTAGCAAAATTAACACTTTCAAATGGCAACATTAATGTCGCAAGTAGCATTCCAGGGTTTTCTAAGATTAATTGTAGTGTGGAGTCTCATTACTTCCAATCAAGAAACTACATCATCTACAGTCCCCTTAAGACACTGCAAGATCCAACAAATCTCTGCATTTGCACATCATGTTACTATTGGGATTAATACGGAAAATCACTTGAGTCAGGTTTAATTAATGTATAGCCAGTCTCTGCATGGTAGTGACGGTAGCACTCATCAACAGAGTTCCATTGTTTATTTTACTCTGGTACCTGTCCCTGCTTGTGTATGCATATAGTGTTAGTAGATGTAGAATGCTTCTTGCATGAAATACGGTAGGTGTAGAATACTTCATTATCATAATAACCATTTCATTTAACAGATTGTCAGTTCAATATGATTTGTAATTGTCAAAAATGTAAAAAGATATTTCAGGTCGTCCACTGGTACAAATGAATGCAGAGGAGTGGCAAAGCGACAACGTTGTCGTTAACATACAAATACTAGTGCACGCTGGATAGCCGTAAACTTTCCATATGAAAACATCAATGTGACTGTGAATTCATGGTACCCCCACATACTTCATTAAACATGGGATTTCACTTTATATAACGTTAAAGCAGTTATAAATACTTTATTCCTCTTTCTTATGCATTCATGCATGGGTCATACCTGTCAACCAATTAACCAACTTATTGCAGAAATGGTAGGAACATAGACTTAAAGCAGTCCGTGGCTAATTGTCATATAATTGGCTTATTTTAACATCTATTATTATTATTATTATTATTATTATTATTATTATTATTATTATTATTATTATTATTATTATTATTATTATTATTATTATTATTATTATTATTATATTATTATTATTATTATTATTTTTATTATTATTATTATTATTATTATTATTATTATTATTATTATTATTATTATTATTATTATTATTATTATTATATGTCAGAAACTAAAGCAAATGCAAAGACTTTATGCGGATATACTTTTGCATTTGTAAAGGTGCGTTGATATATGCTTTGTTGCAGTTGGTATGGGCGTTTCCCATTTTCGGCTAGAGGATTGGTGCAAAAGTTACTGGTTCAAGACCTGTCCTTTCACTTGTGACAAAGCCCTGTGTGTGACCTATGTTGATTGTCGTCTACACGCCAATGTCACCTGCTCCCTGCCAGGATTTGCGGCAAAGGTGCTCAGCGTTTTGTGGCCCTCTTTCCACACAGTCAAAGCTGTCGTTTCACAAGACAAATTGTGTTTACTTCATGCAATATCTTAAGTGACTCGATTCAGTGTTTTATCTTTCCTTCGTTGCACTAGGCATGGTAAAATTTGCATGTAACTGCCCTCTATTTTGTCCAATGATACAAGTTCAACAAACTCTCACGATTATATGCCATACACAGGGGGCAAAAAAACTCATTTTACCTCCGTTTTTTTTGCTTTTGTTTTGTTTGTTTGTTTTTTTTTTTGGCCAGGACTTTTACGTTTTTTGCAATGTGTAACGCACTAGGCGTTGGTCGGCTTTCTTTGACCTTGCATCTTCATCTCAACACATTGGTAATTCTGTAGCTTAGCGTTGTTGTGTTTATTTACTCATTTACTGTGATAAAGTTTATACACATGTGTCATAGGGAGCAGAATTAATATAATCATTGTGCTTGTTTTCCAGTCCGTTTCCTTTATGGTAAATAAAATATGTTTAATAAATAAAAATATGGTTGTTATTTTTGACGGTTTTGCAAATATATTCCCTGATAAATATGCGTCTTGGAATGGCTATTACATTTTGTATGCTATCACCCACTATGATGAACAAAGTAATTTGACCTTGAGCATCAGCCACACTAACCTAGTCTAAGTAATAAATAAGCTAGAGACTGTCTTGCTGAAGTCAAATATGCGACAATCTTTTTGCTTGGAAGGTTAACTTGCTATATTGGATTACATTTGGTAACGCGGGTCTTTTCACTTTACACTATAAAATGATGACTCATGGGCTAAGTGAGTGAAGTTGGTATTGGAAACAGTGACGGTGAACTACCTTGGTATGGCTACAGAGCATGCTACTATTTATTTGTGTCTAAGAGTATTGTGTTAAGCTGACGTATGGTTCAGACGCACCTTTTGTTTATGCGGTTTTGCTTTTTTGATATCTTCTTCAAACATGGCACTCGGGTTTGCTGAAATGAGGTGGGCGTGTTGTGAAAACAAAATTGAAAAACAAAATAACAAAAAACAAAAAACAAAAAACAAAAAAGCACCCCCCCCAAAAAAAACCCCAAAAAACAAAAAAACAAAAACAAAACAAAACAAAAACAAACAAACAAAAACAGAAAAACAAAAAAACAAAAAACAAAAAAACAGAAAACAAAAACAAAAACAAAAACAAAAAAAACAAACAAAAAAAAGGGGGGGGGCTGTGTAACTGCCTATGCTCGGCTGATCTTGACATTCATCACACTTGTAGCTCTATGAACTTGGGAAACGATCAAGTGACCCATGTTCTGAGTAAGTCTTACCTTTATACAAGAACAGTTATACATGTGTAAGATCAAGGTTCAAGTAGTTCTCAAATTATAATGAAGAGTAAATTCATATATGGTGCACTGTGACCCCAGAAACGAGGTCAAGGTCATTCATGTACTGTCTAAGCATGACCTTCATACAGAAACATTAACATGTGCAGCCTCACAGTACTAACTCAAAACAGATCTCAAGTTATCAAGTAAACAGTAAATTCAGTATCAGTTGTCTTGTGAATTAGCATTAGAATGCCCATTGACTTACATAGTAATCAATTGGAAAGCTGCACTGACCCATCTTACTTGCAAATCTTAGCCCTCGATCGAGGTGCCCTTCAGGTTCGCCTTGAAGGCATTCGTATTCTGTTGTGATATGGTGTCCGCAGGCAATGCGTTCCAGGCGCCCACTATCCTGTGAGTAAAGGAATGTTTCCTGCTGTCTGTTGAGGCGATAAGTACCCAAATTGAAAATCTTAAAAAATCAGGAATCCCAAGCAGTGCCACCTAGTAAACAAATTTGTTTGACCCTTCCACAAGAACATATCCATCACATTTCAGCTTAATCTGAGTGACGGTTCTGAGAACAAGTGAAAAATAGCAAAACCACACAAAAATCCATAAAATAATTAGAAAAAAAATTGCAGCGGCACCTGTTGAACAAATTGGGATGTAGGTGTCCCTGAGAGTGTTTATTTACGATATCAAAGTAATTGGGTGAGCGGTTTCAGAGGAGAAGAGTTTTTAAGCTTTGCCCCCAAAAAGGAACAAGAAAAATCAGAAAAGGTAAAAAATCAACTGGGCGGGACCATTTGGACAAACTTGGTAGAGATCTACTGAAGGCACATCCTCACCAAGTTCGAAGTAAATCTGGCCCACATTATTTAAGTTATAACCGTAACAAGAAATTCCCATGTTAAACTTTCCTATTAAAACTTGTGTTACGATTCTTGAAAAAAAAAATATAAAAAAATCCAAAAATCACCGGAGCATGACCATTTATGCAACCTGGTAGAAACCCACCCAAGGTACATTGCCACCAAGTTTGAAGTTAATCTGTATGACGGTTTTAGAGAAGAAGTAGAAATGTGAATTAGCATTAGAATGTTCATTGACTCCTATAGTAATCAATAGGAAAGCTGCATTGACTGATAAGTACCCGAATGGAAAAAAAATCGTTAAAAATCAAGAATCTGCAGTATTCCCACATGGTGAACCACTTTGTTTGATCCTTCCACAAGGAACATAGCCACCATGTTTCAGCTTACTCTGAGTGACGGTTCTGGAGAAAAGTCGAAATTAGCTATTACACACAAAAGTTCATAAGAACTTGTATTTTAGCGCCACTTGGTGAACCAATTAAGAACTAGGAGTCCTAGGAAGCGTTTCTTTGTGATATGAAAGGAATTGGGTGAGCGGTTTCGGAAAAGAAGATTTTTTTAAGATTTCACCCAAAAATAAACAAAAAATTTATAAAAAAAATCCAAAAATCACTGGACCATGACCATTCGAACAAACTTGGTAGAGACCTACCTAATAGTACAGAAAAACATAAGGCACACCCCCACCAAGTTTGAAGTGGATCTGGTAGGCGGTTTTTGAGAAGAACTTGAAAATGTGAATTGTGGATGGATAGACGACGGACGGACGACGGATGGCCTACCCTCCTAAAAGCTCAGCTGACTTATCAGCTGAGCTAAAACAAACAAACAAAAGAAGGGGGGGGGGGAAACCACTCCCATGTCTTTGTGGTTGCGATTTAAAACCGAAAAGTTCAGTTTGTGTACATTAATGTGTGGAAGGGTCAAGCAAAGTTGTTTACCAAGCACTGTTGGTTTGGATCCCATACATGTTAGAAAATGTATTTGCGTTGCTTAAACGTTAGTTTGTTCATTTCAAATGATGCATGTGACCCAAATGCAGTTGGAATGGTAATTTACATTTTGACTTCTTCTTCCAAACGGCATCATGGATTTTTCTTTAAATGTAATTGGGATGATCCTTCATTCAATTCACACTTCTTGTGTTCAAGACATGTTCCGAAGGTATTACCTGTGTGTAACGAATTTTCAAATGTATTGAAAAACTGTGCGATTGCATGTGTATGTTAGTGTGGACCCTCAGCCCATACCTACATATCTGGAGTGTTTACGGTACCACGCACTTTGACGTTGCCTGATAACTTTCTTTCATTTTCATGCTCGTTAGATTTTCATTGTCTGGTATCATGTATATGTTACTCTATACTGACGGTTCTGAGCTTTTGCATGATTCTTTCACCCTGAAAGTGTTTACCTAACATTGCTCTAGGAACACAGGTCTTGCATTAGTTCATGCCTTCCTCTCAGTATTCTACAAATTAATTTCCGAGGGCTTGGAAGGGTTGATAGAGCAGGCAAGTCGCCTTCTCTCTTAATCCAAACCAATCTATAGGATCAAAGCACGTGGCTTTCATTTTATAGAAATGGGTGTCACGTTGACTATACCAATTTGTTTTTATGTTGATATACACTATGCCTTTATAATTGCAAGCTGTAGTTTGATCCTTAGCAAATTCGGTGGGGTACAAATATGGATCTGTTTAAGAATCAGATTGCAAATTTCAGACCTGAATCGATACCCAAGGTCAGTTACTGAAAAAAAAAAATCGGAGGTTCCGACTTAATTAACATTCTGAAATGTCAGGGGCCTATAATTTCCAACTTCTAAGTCTACTTGTTTAAAACAGTGGTTTCACACGGACTTCCTTTCGTAATATCCCAGATATGCGTAACAAATTTACCACAAGGGCGACAAATAGCATAAAGGTTTCATTATTATCTTTTACTAGTTAACCTGCAAATAGATCCAAACTTGTAGCCTCATGTTGTGCCTTTAGACAAGACAGCGATTTCCCTTTTTTTCCTTCTTTTTTTTTTTCGTTTTTATTATTATTATTTCTTTATCATTTTTTTGGTAAATCAACTTTCATAAGAATAAAGCAAGTATTTTAATAATGTTGGGTGATATGTGACAAAGCAAAATGGCAAATTGCCCCCCCCCCCCCAAAAAAAAAAAAATCGGACACACTTAACAAGTTTTAAGGGGGACAAATGTCTTTTTGCCTTGGTGGGCTATAAAATGATCGTGCGATAAATGGTGTTTTGCATGTGTATTTCAATCCGTACAAGTGCATATCAGTATACGTCTTGGATACATGTATCATTGAAGGGGAATACTGTCAAAATGTCGCACATACAAAGACACACACACATCCAATTACAAATGTTCCTCCACTTCTTCACACACTTGCGGCAGAATATACAGCATATTGGCATGTCATTCTTCTCGGTTTCCTGATGATTCACTGTTTGTACAGTCCCGAAAAAAATTCAGAATTCGCCACAAATGCACACACTATTTATCCGAAAATCCAACATCTTAGTGAATCATGGATATCTTATAGACCAAATTCATGGATATTATGGCACTGAGAGCAAATAAGAATTTTTTGTTGGGGAAACAACTGCAATTTATAATTCGCTCTGTTAATTCTAGTAATATGCATTGAATATTGCTATAGTATTCCTCCATTGTCATATATTTAAATCTTATCAATTACGTGGGCCTTTTTGTTTCTGATACATGCTAGTCTAAATGCACCAGGGACGGAACAGGAAGCCAAGAACTATAATCTCTCTCTCTCTCTCTCTCTCTCTCTCTCTCTCTCTCTCTCTCTCTCTCTCTCTCTCTCTCTCTCTCTCTCTCTCTCTCTCTCTCTCTCTCTCTCTCTCTCTCTCTCTCTCTCTCTCTATATATATATATATATATATATATATACATAATGTGTGTGTGCGTGCGTGTGTACATGATGTATGTGGTGGAGAATATGGGTATACATATGTTTAAATACACACACACAGATATATATATATATATATATATATATATATATATATATATATATATATATATATATATATATATACATATACAGTAAAACCTGTCTATTGCGGACACCTGTTGTTCTGGCAAAAGTGTCCGCAATAGACAGGTGTCCACAATAGGCAGGGGCTGAACTTTGGGGATCTCAGAGTACATTTGTATCAAAGGAGATAAACTTGTATAGACTGTGATAAAATATGCACATGTGTACCCATCTACAGCATTTGCTCTCATTTTTTGTACACTATGCCCCTAACACTTCACTCAAACTCATCTTAACTTGGAATTTTTCATTTTTTTATCTTTTAAGGGAAAAATCGTGCATGTATGGGCTTAACAGGCTAAAGAAAGTTTGCGTAATTTCTTTTACTAACAGAAAAGAAACAAACAACAAACATACCACAGGGATATCATATCCTTTGATTACAATATAACTGTATGTGCCATTGTTACATATTGTGAATAACTTCACGTGAGTCTCAGTGGGTCCTTTGTTTTAGGCTTAATGATTGATCTATGGAGCTTAATTGTTTGATAGACAGAGAAAGTGTGAGCAACCTCACTCAACAGGAGCACCAGTGCTCAGAGACACCTGGCATGTTTGTTGAGGCAATACAGCCTAACTGCTTGGCTGAGTGACCTTATTATGTGTTACAGGCCACTGAACAATGGATTAATTAGTCTTTGATTCCAGCTTAACATGCACGGCATTGTTCATGCATTACAGCTTGGAACATAACAAGTTGCAAAAAATGTATTGATAATTGTGTCCGCAATAGACAGGTTGTTTTTGCATTTGGTACCCCAAAAAGTGTCCGCAATACACAATAGACAGGTGTCCACTGTAGACAGGTATCACCAATATGAAAATGACTTAAAAATATTCGGTTCTGGCCAAAACTGTCCGCATTAAGCAGGTGTCCACAGTAGACAGGTGTCCACAAGGACATATATATATATATATATATATATATATATATATATATATATATATATATATATATATATATATATATATATATATATATATATATATATACGGTCAACACTCGCAAAGTGCACAATTTGCCGTTGTGTTGATTTTTGTCACATGTCAAAAGTGAACTGCATTTGGTAAAAAATGAGGTATGACCTCCTAAATCGTAGACCTCACACTGACCAATTCGACAAATCCGTTGTCCTTCTACGGTCAGACTGTGAATTGAACTGCATTTAGATACAAGGAGTTCTTCTTCAGCCTAAGTTTGGAAAGCCAAGATATCTCTGACTCTAGTGCGACCTATAACCTTCACTGACTTGTGCAATTTTGGTAACCAATTTACAACTGTTTAGCGTGCATGTTTGCTTTGAGTAGCCAGCCAAATTAATTCTCATCTCTCCAAAATTGATGAAAAAGATTCAGCAAACTGCTCTTGTGGCTTAGCTGACGATACGGGGACCACTTTTTCTCTAGTCCCGTATACACCGTTCCAAACTCTAAAGTACAGACTCAGATATCTCGACACTCCCCCCTTTATTCTTAATACAGTTCTATATGGCTTCACAAGTTCTTCTCTCTCCGAAAACCTGAAAAGTTTATTAGCAGTTCATGAAGGCATGGACAACAATGCACTATATATATATATCTTCAGTATGTTTCCGTGCGTTTAGCATCGTCGTGTCATTCTTAAATAAAATATTTCTAAACCAAACTACCAATGGGTCGGTAGTATGCTTTAATCTGGACTGTATCCACAAAAAGCATCAGACGTCAAAATTCAACAGCACATTATAAATTAACTTATTATTATACTTCATCGTTTCCCTTCAAGTTATACATATATGGTAGCGAGCTGCATCGGTCTGTTGTAGTTCTTTGAATGTCGCTATCTACAGCCAGGAGTTTAGTTAAAGAAATAATTAAGCAAGTGATATATAACTATTTTAAACGTTCTTGATTATCTCTTGATGAAAATCCCCGTTTAAATTATGTTAAGAATGCTGGCATATATACACAACAGCCGAAAAATGCTTTAGGCTGAACATCTGGTTTCTATCTGCAATGGTTATATTATAACTTCGGGTGTCATTTGTGGCAAAACAACATTTAAAAATAAAATCTGATTGATTATCTGTAAATACATACACTTGGTCAAATTGGCTTGTCAGACCTTTGTGTCATGCTCAAGTTCGAGCCAGTTATTCCCTCCTTCAACGTTTGGGTAACGGGCTTTTATTGTTGTCCCACCTCTTAGTAGTTTTATGAAAATTTATGAAATCTTGCCTTCAGGGATTAAACAAGAATTTCAGGCTTGCTCTATTTTCTTTTTTTAAAACTCACCAGGTTTTGTCATTATAACCATGTGCTTGCCTTGTATTCTTAGTTTATGTTAAGCTGTTTGCAATAAAATCACGTTCAGAAATTTTTAAAACCTGATTGGAACTTTTACCATATGTAAGGTAAATCTAGGCATCAGCCATTATAAGAAAGTGTCTGGTAGATTTGAGTCAGAAAAGAGCATAAAAATCGTGTTGACTCACGTACGTCTACATATACACAAATTGAACTTATCGGATTTCAAGTGCATGGAATATGTAGCAATCCTGTTAATTTTTGCACAGTATTTTTACATATTCATTGGCGTTGGACTAATTTGGCATGGAGATGCCTATGTGTCCAGCCACAAGGTTCATATCTGTACCCGGAAAAAACACGTGATTGTGTTATTTATATTGCAGTTTTTATCAACCTCATTATATTCCAGCCAATTTCATTTGTCCTAAGTCGTACATCAAGTGCCCAAAGAGCTACTGCATACCTGTTAGTAAAGTCTGTGATGGAAAGTGGGATTGCCCAGTTAGACAGGATGAGTTTGGATGTGGTGAGTCTCTGTGGGCTATAACACTGACATGAACATTAAATTTAACAGTTTATCTTTTCTTAGGTAACATTTAGTTGTAGTGTGGATGTAGGCCACAGGAACCAGAATAGTAGCTGGCAGCTTGGCCGGATTCCCCATGTCGATTTCATAACAGTGTTTTCATACGTATCCCTTCTTCGAGTTAAAGCTATTCATCCCATAAGCATTTCTCATTTTCTGTCTAGTTAGATTAGTGTCATTACTCAGCCAACTATTAACCTTTATGCAAAAATAATTTTGATGATATCTTTACAATTATACATTTTTCCGCTTTAAGATAGAAAAGATATATATGAATATTACAATTTAATTGTAGGGTTTCTTCATATGAATATATTTTCTGTTACATTACACGTGCAGATAATTACAAATGTGAAGGCATGTACCGATGTAAAAGGCAGACAAATTGCGTCATCTTGGAACAAGTCTGTGATGGAGTGGTACACTGCACATACGGAGATGACGAGGAACTCTGTAGTATCACATGCCCTACACAATGTTCTTGCAAACGAGCTGATATTAACTGCAGTAACATAAATTCACAGAATGCTTCGTCACTGCTTGTGAGCATGGGTGCAGATGCCAGGAGAATAGTGTTTACTAAGAATGATATTGCAGAGCTGGATGGTGTGTGGAAATACTCATACTTGTTTGAATTGAACCTGTCCAATAATAATGTAAGAAGGGTGGTACCTGGTATATTCATCTATGCAATAAATCTACGTAAACTGGACCTCAGCAATAATTATCTTCTGAAATTACATAAGGACACATTTCTTGGTCTCGGTCGGCTTGACACCTTAAAGATAGGAGAAAACCCGTATCTTGCTGTGATCGAAGAAGGTGCTTTCAATGGACTAACGTCATTGCAATATTTACAGCTTACTCACCATGCATTAGGAAGATTACAAAATAACCAGTTTCTTGGATTATCTTCCCTTAAGAAGTTACACCTGAGATGGAACAAAATACACACTGTTGAGGCTAAAGCATTTTATGACTTGTCTCTTTTGGAGGAGTTAGATTTGTCTAGCAATGACATCATTCATTTTGACAAATTGATGTTCTCCACGCTCACAAACCTGAGAATATTGGTCAGTTCTTATTATAAATTTTGCTGTATAGCACCACATTCAGTAACAAAATGCCTACCAGAAGCTGATGTGTTTTCAAGTTGCTCTGATCTGATGGCTAGGGAAACCTTACGGGCTTTGCTGTGGATAATGGGAATCTTGTCGCTTGTTGGAAATTGTCTTGTTATTGGTTTCCGAGCCAGGTCCTCAGCACAGAATCAAGTTCATTCATTTTTTATTTCTAACTTAGGAGCAGATGATATGCTCATGAGTGTTTATCTTCTGACTATAGCTGGTGCTGATCTTGCATACAGAGGGCGCTATATTGAAGAAGACACAAAATGGCGTGCGTCCCCTATGTGCAGCCTAGCCGGTATAGCAGCATCAACTTCATCTCTTGGATCGCTGCTTATGCTTCTAGTCATTACATTAAATATCTTTCATGCCATAGTATTTCCCTTTAGTAGTTTCAAATTGGGAAAAAAAGGAGCTGTTGTCTTGGCACTTGTAACGTGGCTTTTAGCTTTTTCTATAGCTATATTCCCTCTTATGTATCATCCTCACTTTATGGGAAAATACTATGGGCGTTCCACGGTGTGCTTACCACTTCATATTACTTCTGAGAAGTACACAGGCTGGCTATATTCCTTTATGTCGTTATCGGCAATACCAACATTAGTCACTGTAATTCTGATAGTAGCTTACAGTTGGATGTATACATCTATCAAAATAGCCAGTGTCTCTGCAGGGAAAAGGAAATCACAAAATGTCCGTGTATTTCGACAAATGGTCTTAATTATTGTGACAGACCTTTGCTGTTGGATGCCAATCTGTACCCTTGGTAAGTACAAACAAAATCTAGAGCTATATTCTACCACAGTCAAATTAACAACAAAAAGGTTTCTATGATGTTCTACTGAATATCAAATTGTGCTAGGCCTGTTTTAGTGACACATCATGTTGATGTATTTTAAAAACATTTGTTGGAAATACACGGTCCAGATGAGTAGCATGCAAAATAAGACATATATGATATATTATCATGTTGCATCTTGAAAAAGTAAACATATCGACGATATTATTGCAGTTAAGGCATTTTAATAAGGGAGGTCCTAGTACGATTCCATAATTGAATTACCCAAATACGTATAATATTGAAATTATAGTATTGATTCTCAAAGTTAGGAAACCTATCTAACAGAGCAAAGCCAGTCTCTGATAATATATGTAAATATGTATATATATATATATATATATATATATATATATATATATATATATATATATATATATATATTTATATATATATGTGTGTGTGTGTGTGTGTGTGAGTATGTGTGTGTGTGTGTGTGTGTGTGTGTGTGTGTGTGTGTATGTGTGTGTATGGTAGTAGTCCAGTATTGAGAAATTATCAAATATTCCCTTGTATGCATCTGAAAATGTGGCAGCAGAAAGTGAAAATTGGTTTTTCTGGACAAAAATACCACATGATTCTCTCCCAATCGTATATAACACAATTTTTAATAATTTTAGAGTATTTGATTTGCCTGAGATCATTTCACAGTCGACCCGACACACAAAAATAAATAAATAAGGAAAAGAAACTTTTTATTAGTATTATGGGGAGCAACCTGATTTAGATCGGCATACACCTGAATTGAAACCTTTATTTGGTATATGGTCCATTAAAAACAAAACTTTCCTGAAAAAATTTCAACCCGAAAATGACAACAAAATATAAAGAAGCAAGAAGAGGAGATTCAGTAACTACCCAAACTACAACATGCATCTTCCAGTACTAATTTGACGGAACAAATACACGCCTGACTTGAGACAGATAAACATCCATCAAAAGTGACTTGCCATTATTACTACATACCGGACGTCTGATAGTTCTCCAAAACTTAAACGTATAATCAATTGAACTTCAAAATTTATCACTCACCGCAAAGATAAAATGCTGGATGGAATCATTGATATTTAATAAAGTAGAATAGCCTATATAAATTATGTCTGGGGATGTGTTTATATCAATTTATTACACCAAAGAAGAAAAGGATTGCTTTAAATTTAGATTTTACGTGCATGCAATTTTTATATTTCGTTTCATAATGTCGCCCCCATTGGCAACCAAATATGTTTTTTGAATACAAATCAAAGCATCCTAGCAAACAGAAATATGACACCCGGTTTAAAAAAAACATTAATAATTCTGAAAGGATAATCTACATATTTCTGCTGTATTTTAGTGTGGGAACCTCATGGCTCCATTTAAAGCCTCTCCTGAATGCAAGTTTGAATGGTAACCCGTGATTTTCAGGAGGGATTAGGATGTCTTTATGCACATTACTTGCATTTTTATTTGCAATTGCAATATATATTTTATATTTTCATGGATCAAAATTCAGGGTTTGCCTCACTCAGCGGTAACGTTCGTCTTCCCGGAGAAATCTATGCCTGGTTTGTGGTATTTATTGTACCCATCAATTCAGTCTTGAATCCCTTCATCTACACAATATCTCCTATTCTTCTGAATGAAAAGTAAGAATATCTATATTTTTTCTTGTTATGTTCTGCTCAAGTATTTCCTGCCATGCATAGTTTTGATCTTTGTATGAACTAGATGTTTTGCAAAAAAATACCATATCATTATGGTTAATTTCTGTTATAAAACAAATATTGATGACAATGACAACATAAAAACAGGTCCACGCTTCCTTGAAAATAGTAAAAGGTTGACATTCGAAGCTTCCCCTTTTCTGTACTGTATGTCACTTCAGTTGGCATAGTATCAGAATATAAGCTACACCATTGTAAAAGTGATTGCACAAATAGTCGCCTGTCCAAACTCTTTAATCATGTATATATATATAGATATATATGTACACACCCTGCAGACAGATAACAAACACTGAAGGTATATAAAACTAGCATCAATATTATTTCATTGGGGAATGCCTCTAATGCTAAACGTGACTTCTTACCCTAGAAAGTAGTGTGCCCATAGCACTTTTAACACTTATGCAAAGCCTCATCGATAAAGTACTCCAATATCATGAGTGCTAAAACCAATGACTCTTCCTACTATAACAAGCGGGGGGAGGATATGTAAATACATGCAAAGAAAACTTCAAATCCAGTGCTAATATTTTATTAATTACAATGAACTTGGCTGTGTCGATTGCAGCATTCACGCATACCAGCCTCCATTGAGCCATTTATTTTTTCCAAGAATGTGGATTTGGTGCAGTTGGTATCTGCCTTTTCCATTATCGGCAAGGTGAATAGGGCCGAAGGTTACTGATTTGAAATCGGCCGTTTTATGGCTACAACACATAATATAATTTCAATCACAAAGTTATGAGAAAATTTCAAGCCCACAATAGATCTTAATTCACGTGCCCACCACCGACCAAGAGACATCCATTTTTTTTCAATTGTACTACGCTTATGATAGAAAATAAAATTAGACTTCACTACTTTAGCAGTGCATTACTTTCTCACAATTTTTTGTTATTTTAGCAGACGGATCAACAAGAGCTATATATTATATAAGGCTTCAAGGCTGTTGAACTCTTGAACCAGTGGTGATTGGGGATTTGAATCAATTACCTATGTATTTGCTCACTAGGACACAAACTGGCAGATCTTCAACTGAAATGCACACGGACCCGCCCTGCTGAAACGTGTATCATCAGAGAGTGCCTCTAGCAATAACGTTTAGAACCCATTTTTGTCAGATATGCTGAGATTGTAGTCTCAATCGCTGTGCAAATAAAACATCAACACACATGTAAATACTGGTAAATTTGCATAATCATCATTGTAAAGAATTAAAATATAATATAGCCAAATATACCATATTTTTTGTACCCATTTGTGAAACTTGGATTATATAAGCCTTTTCACAAATAATAATTTTATGTTACTTATTGAGGCCCACTGAATTATCCATGCTTCTTGAAGAATTTAAAGCAGTAAAAGGACCTATTTATAGCCATTTATCTTAATATCCAATTCCACAACAAACTTAATTTTTTCTAAATTGAACTAAAAAAAAAAGTAAAGCCGATCTAATTTATGTCAATTGTTAGAGCGATAATAAAAAAATATGAGGAATCGTTTCCTTCATGCACCTTTCGAGAAAGAGTATCGCCAGGAGAGCAGCTCCACTCCACATTGATCGTTTGTATTCTTACAATTCATAGTACTCTGCCTGATAATAAATTTTTTTAGTAATGGCTAGTCTCATTGGTGAACTTTTACAACCCAAAAAGCAGGCAAAAACAATTTTGCCTAAGTTATAAATAAGAATATATACCGTGAAGCATAATGCTGCGGTCTGACCTAAAAATCTATGGTCTTCTTAATGAGCTTTATGGCAGTCATCTTGTAAGTCTGTTCACTTGATGAAATATATAAATACAAAAGTGCAACCATAGATATGGCATCTTTTATACATATTTCGCATGTGTCCTTTAAAAGCATTGAGTCACGGTTCATTTAAAATAAATGAAACCATTATGTGTTTAAATCCTCTTGTTATGTTCGCTATGATGCAATCCACAATGCCCTGATTATGTAAACGGCGAGCAGATATAAATCCTACTGTAGGAACACATTATGGAAACTTGACGTATATCAGAAATCTACTACAAATCCCAATTTCATGTTGTTTTCCTCTTTTACATACTTAAAAGGGACGGTACAATTAGCACATTTTACCATTACATAGTTTTTGAACCATGGAGCTATATCTTATTATACTATAATATATAGTTCGAACCAAATATTTTTAAAGCAACAAATAACTCTCGGCGGCTGATTCAGTCATTAAAACTTGATGATAACAAGTTCACGAAAAAGGTAAAAAGAGCATAACATTTTATTTACACAACTGGTGTACAAAATCCTCATGGTTAACTGCAAAACAACTCCCCAGGTTGCTTTGCCCATGCGAATATTTAATAACCGCCAAAAAAAAAAAAAAAAAAAAAAAAATGACCCGTGGAATGGGTCAGATATGGATGGATGACCATGCATTTAAATAGGCCTGTGCATCACTCCAGGATACATGACAGATGCAGCATTTCAATGACAACGTGCTTCGATTCAGGCGTTAGAACAGTAACGTTGCAGCGACCTTCGAGCTCTAAAAATGCGTACAGATATTATGATTTTTACTTTTCATACGCTTCTTATACATCCCACGTGGCTTGGTTCTAACACAATTTAGATGTACAGTAACCGATGTTCAAGAGTTAGATTCAGGATTCACATCTATTTATTAGACATATATATACATATACATAAGATCAGCAGATACAAATGTCAGATGTATGGTATCACGTAATACAAAAGAAAGAAGTGTACAAAATTGATTTTACCAAAATTACAGGATATATATATGCAAATACATAGTCAGGATGACCCAGCTAAGGATGTAAACATCCGCTATCGCTGTGGCCACCTGTGTTAGTATGACTGGTAAGTTACACCTGATTTCAATTGAAAATAATGACAAGTTTTAACAAGATTGTGATTAGTAGAAAAAATAAATAAATAAAAAATAAATATATAATAATAATAATAATAATAATAATAATAATAATAATAATAATAATAATAATAATAATAATAATAATAATAATAATAATAATAATAATAATAAAAATAAAGGGAATGAGTAACAGTTATCGTTGATAGTTGCAAACAAAACAGTTGACGATGTCGCAGGTTTCAGAATATTGATTTATTGAGAATACCTTGATATATTTTGAGAATCCAGAATAAGAATGTGTATTAATTTTGTCTGTAATGAGTGAAGGTGTATTAGTTAGTAATTTAGGAATTTCATGTCTAATGCACTTTTCAGCTGTAATATGTTGAGGAGTAGCGTACTGAGGAAAATCTCTATGTCTTGTAGAATACTGGTGAGTGGTGGGTAAGGTAGCGAACATATCACGAAAATAGCCAGGAAGTTCATTTTTACAGTATCGATAATAAAAGTTGAGGGCTTTTTGTTTGAAAAGGTCAGAAACCCTTAAAACATTTAATTTTTTGAATAACGGTTCTGTGTGTGCGTAGAAGTGTGTGTGACATAGCAATCGAATAGCAGTTTTTTGCAGTTTAAGAACACGGTCACAAGTAAAACCCCAAGCAAGTATAGAATAACTAATATGGGGTAATAACAGAGAATTGTATATGAGCAGAAGGGTACTTGTAGGTAACAACTTATGTAGTCGTTTAAGTATAGCAATAGCTCTAGAAGTTTTATTCAGAATTTTATTAATGTGGGCATTCCAGTTTAAGTTTTCATTTATAATTAGTCCTAAGAAGTCAAATTCATTCGTCCTTTCTAAATATGTATCAACAATTTTAAGATTTATGTTTAATTCTAACTTTCGTTGAGGAAAAGAAAATAGCATATATTTAGTTTTTGATATATTAAGAGACAGTCTGTTTGCTGCAAGCCACTTATGTACTTTATCAAGTTCAGAATTTATGCTGTTCGAAACGTCTTCATTATTAGGTTTTGGTTTATAGTTAAAGGTACAAAGTGAATTAATAAGTGTGGTATCATCGGCATATAATATGGATTCAAATTTAGGGGCAGCCAGATATAAGTCATTTATATATATAATAAAGAGAAGTGGTCCTAGAATCGAACCTTGAGGCACGCCAGTAGTAATAGGTAGATGTTTAGAGCAAACATCATTTAGTTGAACGTATTGAGATCTGTTTGTAAAATAACTTTCAAACCATTTAAGAGGAGTGCCAGAGATACCATAATAATTAAGCTTTTGTCGAAGGATATCATGATCTAAGGTATCAAAGGCTTTAGATAAGTCTAAAAATATAGTAATGGGTATTTCACCGGAGTCAAGAATTTTAAATAATCTATCAATGAATTCTAGGGAGGCAGTTTCGGTGCTGTGAAGCTTTTTAAAACCATGTTGGCTGTTATAGAAAATGTTATGCTGTGTAAAATAATCGTAAACTTGATGATATACCACTTTTTCAAAAACTTTGGACAGGGCCGGGAGAAGAGAAATTGGCCTATAGTTATTCAGGACTTTATCATCATCTTTTTTATGTATTGGTAACACTTTAGCGACTTTTAGTTTGCTAGGAAAAATGCCTGTATTCAGAGACTGATTTATTATTAGAGATAGGGCATCGGCTAATGAGGAACCGATTCTCTTGATAAGCTTCATTGACAGTTGATCATGTCCTGTGCTAGTTTTGGGCTTGAGTTTATCCAGGATCGATAAAACATGTGAAGGAGAGATATTGGTGAAGGTAAAAGAAGCTTCCCACTGGTGGGTTAGATATGTTGTAAAATGGGGTAAATTTTGTTGGCTTATTTTAGCGGCCAATTTTGGGCCAATATTTGTGAAAAACGAATTGAAGCGTTCAGCTATTTCGTTTTTGTTAGATTCTTTTTTATTTTCTATCATAAAAAATGAAGGGAAATCTGTTTTACGTTTATTCATATTAAGAATTGTGCGAATGACGTCCCAGGTTTTTTTTGAATCATTTTTTACATTTTCGAGTGTCGAATGGTAGTGCTGTTGTTTCTGTCGTTTAATAGATTTGTCAAGAATTTTGTTATAAGCTTTCAGATTTTGCTTAAGAGTGAGAAATGACTGGGAGCTAGGATTGGTACATTTTAATTGTTTATATAGATTGTCACGGAATTTAATTGACCTTAGGATACCATTGGTTATCCAAAGGGACTGTTTGTGTTTATATTTGTTGTAGCGTAGACTTTTGACAGGAAGATTTTTATCCTTGCAACGTTGTATAACACTTTCAAGCTGATCATAGTTGTGATTCGGGTCATGTTGTAAGTCATGGTCAAGAACCTGCATTAAATTCATGTTGTTCATTTCCTGTACAAAATTTTGAATAGCATCAGGATGCTTATTTTCAACTTGAATATACTTCGGAGGAACTTTCGGATCTAACTTTTGGTCTAAACATGTAAAATATGGAAGATGATCTGACAAGTTCATAAAAATAATACCAGACAAAATAGCCTTATTGCTGTTAGATAAATTACAAAATATGTTATCAATTAACGTTGCGTTACGTTCCGAAAATCTGGTTGGCAATGTAATTTTAGGTAGGAAGTCGTTTTTTATTAATTCATTAAAGAAGTCAGAATACTTTTCTCTGGTGTTGGTTTTCAAAAGATCAATATTAAAGTCACCTAAGACCATTTTGTCTGATCTCTCTTGCGATAAGGTTGACAATATTGGTGACATATCATTAATAAAAGATTCGATATCATCATTTCTATCACGGGGAGGCCTGTAAATGTTACAGAGTGTTATTTTTTGCCTCAAACCATTACCAAAAATATCAATGAACTGACCTTCCCATAAGTTGCATGGGGTATAGAGATCTCGAATGACATACTGAAAATTTTCATGCAAATAAATAATTAGTCCGCTGTGCGAACTACAGGTGGCGCCAAGAGGAATAGCGACATAGTTGTCTAACTCAAAGAGGCTTGTGTCAGGGCAATGGCCTTCAATCCATGTTTCCTGTAAACAGATGGCGCTGAAATCTATATGGTCCTTTGAAAGTTCATCAAGTAAAGCTTTAAGTTTGTCAAATTTAGCATTTAAGCACTGGACATTCAAACCTAAGACAGAAAAATTTTGAGAAAAAGGTTTTATGTATTCAGTGAGATTGTCACTATCTATATAAGGTGAATCGGAAACGATTGAAATAGCATTATCAAGATCATCTGGGTTATCAATTAAGTAGTTCAGATTGTTCCTTGTGACGCCACCAAAATTACGTAGTATATTATTGACTAAGATGTTTGATTCCATATGAAAATAATATTGGATTTACGATAATATGAAAAGACCATGACCGATTGTTGGATTTGTGAGTCACATATCTAGACATAATGGCACGTTGATAATTAAAATATAGTACATGTAATTGCATTCTTCACAGACTTTATAATAATTAATACATATTTGACATGAGTCAATACTCCAGGCAGGATAAACCTTGCAAAATAAGGATATCAGTTTGACAAAAATTAGAATCACTATCAAAATACATCGTTGGTCTGTTTTCCAAATTGAACACATTTTGGAAACATTTACAATGCGAAAGATGGTCTGAAAAGGCTTAAATGGGAAAATAGTAAGAAACAATAAAATGGTGATGGTAAAAAATTGGTCACAGAAAAAAGAAGCTGTCATACACTTGCTGCATATACACAAGAGAAAAAGGAAGATGATAAACTCGCAGGTAAGCGATTTGCTATAGAGTAACATATTTGTTACTTTCCCAAAGTGTAAGGAATTTACAAAAGGGAGGTGGGCAAACAATCTATCAAAGTAACGGTAACACTGAACAAACTTGGCGTTATCAATTTGAATAATGTATGAAACTGCATCCGTATCTATAGAAAAAGGGAATAGAAGTGCGACTGTATTTTTCCATGATACACATACATACATAAATATCATGTACGTAAAAAGCGAAGGTGGATATACTTATTCTACTAAATTGCGTTGTGTATACAGGAGGTAACATATTATATAACTGTTTTCCCGTCTTATAAATATATACATGTATTAGATAGCTCAACTGATCGAGAAAGAAAAAAAAAAAAAAAAAGACATGACATAAGTTACAATAATACCACATTATAATGAACTCTCGAAATTCGAGGATCCATGAATATATATAGATTAAATAAAAATATTGGTAATCAATCAACACTTGCAGGTACTAGGTAAAAGGAATAAGCAATATTTAGCATGCTATGTAAAATGTCATAAGTTACAGCTATCTCAATACATGTAGATCTTATATGGAATGTTGATAATTCACGGTCATGCAAATTAACAGATCAGCATGGTTAAAAAGCCACGCAAGAAGTACATGAGAACTTCTCTATATCAGTCCATAGAGCAATATATTCAGTCATCATGGTCATAGGAGAAAGTCATTTTGAAATCCGTTTCTAGATAGTGGGATAGAACAGTTTCTTTTGTTGCCCTTGGGTAGGCGGGGTCACGTCCGGGTTAGAACGGCAAGGTCACAAGAGACGCCCCCACGGACTGCCGATAAAGAGAGACACATATTATTTTCAGTCTAGGTGGCCGAGAAGTAAAAATGGTGTTTTATCTAGTCATAAATTCATGTATAATATTAACACTTTTATTTCAACGCAAATAAATACTTATCTCAAGCTATTGCTATTATGTGTTTTTCACCATAAGGCAATTATGTATGTATGTACGTATGTATGTATGTATGTATGTATGTATGTATGTATGTATGTATGTATGTATGTATGTATGTATGTATGTATGTCTTGTGCAACCAAAGTGATGCATTTTTTATTTGTGTGTCATTTAAATATTTTTCAGGTTATGCCAGACTATGTGTCCACGCCCAGTGAAGAATAAAGACTCTTCGAACCGATCTATGAACACGAGTATAACAAGGCAATTTAAAACCCACGAAGGTATGTAATGGGTCCGTGAAAAAGAGGTAATGCGCTAAGAAAGTCATCTGTGCTCAGAATTCCCCATGGGATGTAATATGACAATTTTGACGGCATGCAGCATTTTTGAATGGTTAATTGTATGCCATAGACCCTCTATGGGCATAAAAGTGCAACAAAGTATTTAAAGTAATAAATATCCTACCTCAGAAGCGCTCTTGCCGGTACAACGTAAGTGACTAACAATTTACAGTTGGCATCACCAGGAAATATTTCGATCTTGTTCAATAGTGAAATCGCGATGACAAGGAGCCTTTCTGTGTACAGCGATGCTATCCATTTATCCAGTCTTGTCACTATTGTGCATAATATTTTTTTTCATTGTTCAGAGGGAAAATTCATAGTGTAAATGTTGACTAAATTCCACTATCATTAACATAGGTGCACGTATTGGAACAACAAATGAAGATGGGTCTGATTCATCACGACAGCAAGATGTGGTAGCTTTCTGAAACTATACATGGGCACTTGGTCTCATCATGTTATCCTTTCTCCATAATTGAGGCAAAATACCCAGTGTATGTTTTGCCACAAGGTACATAGCAGTCGTGTTTGAATAATCACTTTCAATTAATGCAGAAAATGAATTATTAATTTCAAATATAAGTAAACCCATGAGCGTTTTATTCTTTTTCCATATAAACTGGTTTCATGTGACTCCGGGTATTCAATGGTCTACAACGATTGTTTTCTTTCTTCATTTATTTTCAGACGCAAAATCGCATCCAAAATTGCTTTTTATTAATCACACGGAAGACACACTGACGCTTCACAAATACGTGAAGCTGAAACCGCTGTCAATTACACGTGTTGCCTTCATTATGAGAAACATATGTGTATCCTTGATGAGACTCGAGCAGGTACAGATATATCCACTACTTTCTGGTGACAATATCCTGCTTCTCTATGATACCAAAGTAAGTAGTGTGGTTACTTTGTGTTTAACAGAGCTCAATATATCCCTGATTTGATTGCATAGTTTAATGAAATACTGGAAGCAGCAGATTTGTCCCTATTCGGCTGACTAGCGGCGACATAACTTGAGCACAAGACTATGAAATGAAGCTTGCAGATCTTGGATATGCAAGAATGATTATTTATTGTGTGTAACTCTTGAAAGATACTCCATTCTATTTATCTCCCTTCCTTTTTCTGATTTTACAAAATATCAAACCGTCATCCCAGTTTAAACAAAAAATGTGTGACGATGATGAGCACTAATATTTGTAACTGATCCATTGAAAGCTTTTCATAACGTATAAAAAAACTCATGGTGGGTGAATTGCAACTGTCTAGACCATAAGTAGGAGGAACACATTATGCAGTTGTTATCTCATGAGGATGAACATTATGTTTCTCCATAATCAGAAATCAACTGAAGAGCAAAGCAACGCTGATTTGCTTTATTTTTGAGGTATTTCTAGAGTAACACGAATATAAAATTGTTGATTTTTCTTTAAACGTAGACACTAAAAACAAAACAAAACAAAACAAAAAAACAAAAACAAAAACAAAAACAAAAACAAAAAAATAAAAAAATAAAAAAAAAATAAAAAAAAAATAAAAACAAAACAAAACAAAACAAAAAAAAGTGTTCATGCATTTGTATTTGTCCTGTACGATTAAACATCTCCACTCTGAGCTCATGCTAAATTGTTAAAAACATTTACAGGTTAGCACTTGACGGTATAATACTGAAGCAAGCATTTGGCGTCCTGGCAAACAGCAAAGCATGTACAAAGGCCTGTATATAATTGGCCAATTTATACTGACTGTATATATTCCTCAGTGTACAGTGTAGAACAATTGTATCAAATTATTTCAAATTCTGCTGTGCACTTGTGTTTTTCCCATTTTGATTTGTAAAGAAATCATGTCCGTGTACACTGTATAGATATAGGGTTCATTAGTGCGAAATCACAGTTTAGGGGAATGGAATTAACATATTTTAATAAATAACTGATGATGTTATGGTCTTATTTTCCACAGGGTCCAGTGCCGGCATTGTATCATGCTTCATCGACTCCTTCAGTCAGCAGTGAATTTAGTGAAAGCATCTTGTCCTTTGGGAGACTGGTGGCCATGATGCTTCGTGTTGTACAACACCAGAGAGATGTAGGTTTTGCAGAGAAAGAATTTCCATAGCTTCCAAAATCTAATTAAGCCTTTTCATGGCAAAACTTGGATTTTTCCAAAGAAAGGATGTTCATACAGGCATTGCCCTTTGCATTTAGAAAATGGATATGAGCACTCTGTACGCCGATCATGCATACATGCATGTAGCTAGTCATAACCATCGATACACATGAACGTTGACACACGAACTGAAATGAAGTTTTTTCAGGCAAGCTTTAATAAATAATGGTTTTCTCTTTATGGCTCAGCCTTCAATCTTTTATAATACGGATCACGCACACAAGATACTGTGCAACTGTTTTACAACTTTCTCCTGCCTGGTAATGATGATGTGTCTATATATGATCAATTTGTTTTGCACGGAGTCTATGCCTTTTTTCTGTAGATCCCAGCAGTTAAAAATAATCATATATTTTTGTTTTCAATGTTGGTATGTGGGTTGAAGCACATGGCAGGTAGACCTAAGGTACCACGGAAACATATTTATGCTGTCATTTTTCTATCCCCTGTCAGAAGAACAATATTCTTTGAAACCAGCAGTTTGTCACTATGTACACTCTGACCCAGTTTGCTTATCATATGCGCATGAAAATGGGACTATGCATAACAGCTGCTGGTGCCAACTTTACTTTGCTTCTTGCAAAAGCACATTTTTTCAGTCGACTTTTGTTATCCGTGTGTTAGTATTATATATTCTCAAAAGTGCTATGCCATTGATGTAAAAGCAATAAGGTTGCTTTGTTACATATCCTTTGGTAGTGCGGACCCACTGTACCCTTTGCTTGGAAGGGCCTAGTTTAGACTAATCACTACCATTGTTCTAACTACTTTGAAATCCTCTATTGATGTAAAAACAAATTAGCACAATCCACTGACTGGGCCCTAAATATGGAAAGGCACGTGTGGATCCACACCTAAACAAGCAAACAGTTGTAAGGTTTGAAGTTGCCAAGTTATAACAACCGAGTTTTTAGCCACAAAATTCCCTTTTGTTTTTAATGACAACATTAGAAAAGTAAAACTACAAGTTTACTCCACACAATAACAAAATCTCAGAACAGAAGAAGTGAGTATGTGTCATATTGCAGCCATAAACGCATTCGAATTGGGATAATTGTCTTTAAACGGGATTTTCTCAAAACTGCTTTTTGCTAAATCTATGCCAACTGTATTTCGACTCACAAGCAAACACATTGCCGTAGCAAATAAGAATCAACGGATATGAAAAGAAAAAAAAATATCATGTCCAGGAGCGGTTCCAAGGTTTTTTTTTTTTTTTTTTTTTTTTTTTGATTCCCCCTTTTGTGACTACTGGAGCAATTCTATAAAGAAAATTAATAACCTGATAGAACCAACTGAAAAAGTTTTGAAGTTTTTATTAATGCTATTTTTATCCTCACCATTTCATTCGGTCCTCGACATATACGTATTCCTAGTTTCAATGTGGAAAAAAATGTATAAAGTCTTTACATAAGACGTTTGCATCCTACCAAGTTAGAAAAAAACTGCTACAAATCTTAAAAGAAAAAAAGAAAAAAGAAAAAAATAATAATCCCGCAAACAAAAAATGGATATAAATAGATGGATGTATAGCAATGAGAACACGTACTTGTAAAACATAAATGGGTTGCATTGATCCAAGTTCCAATTCTCACTGTGTACTGGCTATACATCTTCCACCTTAACTCAGGTGTACGTAACTTGTAGATTGTGTATTGTTTACGAAACATAAAGAACTTGGACAGAATTTACAATAAAAGTAGCATTACTTTGTGTGGCTTGAGATCATACAGCAACAATACCTGTTTTTCTCCTAACCAGTCCATTTTATAGGGCACATGCCTAACCAGTCATCGTAAGGATATTTTCACAGAGCCCAATAAGACGCTCCCACTGACCTGATGAGTGCTTTAGGGTCATTCATGGTGTCCCCTGAATTTGATACACTGGAGTGCTTAAGTTTTAGTTGAATGTTATTTTTCATTTGTCTCATATCATCGTATGCCTGTTTTACATACGCAATAACTTATAGAAATGGGTTCCATATTACCTGATATCATTAATGCACTTGCATAACACAGACGCTTTTCCACGTTGTCAGTTTTTATTCAAAATGATGAATCTGGTTTCACAGAGGCAGCCATGTATGAAGTTAGAGGTGTTTATATAGGGGCAACCCTGTTTCCCAATTGTTGAATTAAATATATTTAAGCCAAACTATGTGAAATATATCAATGTTTTGCTTACCTTGGGAGTTACAATCTTTTACACCTTAAAAGACCACAGAGTTCATGAAAATTACATTCATGTAATAAAACCACAAGTGGGCTACTAACAGAGATCGCCTGCAAAATTTGAGAGATATTTTTGAAGCTCAGGTACTAGTTACTTCCGTTTAGGCACTTTGTAATATTTACTCTGAAGTTTCACCTCAGCCGACCTACCTGTCTTTCTGTCTGTCTGGCGGTCATATTGTCAATCAGGAAGGTCGTTTTTCTTTAATCGAAAGCTATGAGCCAGATCTTTTCAATGGTGGATCCACTTTTGGTTACTCATTACCGAGTTTGATTACAACACAAAGAGGTTTGGGTTTGTTTAAGATTATTTGGGTCTCTCACGGCAAAACCGATCAAAATCTCCCTTCTCCAAAATCGATCATCCAATTTCCATGAAAATGCGCAAAGATACGTCTGGACACACCTGGACATCAATTTGTACGACGAATGACTCACCTGCTGTACACTCTGCGGCTCGTGTGTGCCTTGTGTGGTACTAAATGAGAAAATTGGCTGCCCACAGAAACGACATACAGACACATTTACATAGTTTAAACAAATGAGAATATATCAGGAAGTCAGTATTTTCTGGCAATGACGCCTCCTGTACTATCACACCTGCCTGCTGACATGCGTTAATCGTGGGCATGTGATAGAGAATCAAATGAGAATGAGCTGGCTTTTGTTTTGAATTGTGTACAGAATGTGATTGAACGGCAGGAGTGTTTGCGAGGACCTATACTGTTAGCAAATAATGTACATACAGCGTCGGATTCTTTGTCATAAATCCCTTTCATTTGCAACGCCCACTCACCCCCGAATTCGGGGCCCCATAGAAATATACGGCACACCATGTGACAATCCTTGGGGAGTGATATCAAAAATGTAAATTTTATACAGGTGTAGCTCCTGATTGTCTCAAACTAAACTGGAAGGTCGTGGCAACTGACATAGTGTGCCTCTCCGATGGTTTGGTTTTAGAATGGTTAATCTTTGCTTGGTTTTGTTAGGCTCAGTGTTAGCTTGGTAAAAAAGTTTATCAACTAACAATGTGATCTCTCACCAGCTTACTTTCTTCTTTTGCTGTTCGCTCGGCTGACTGAAGTATTAGAAGAACCAAAAAGTGATAGGCCTACCAGGTCTCTTTTTTTTTTACAGAGGGGATACAATTTTTGTTTTGAGTGATCAGGCCTGTACATTTCAGATACACTATAGTCTGTAGTTTATGTAGAATATTTCAAAGGTAGAGAGGACCGATTTAAAATCACTGGTTGCCTTTTAGGTGACTGCCTGTCTCAAGTCAACACTGATATTTGTTTCTTTAATTTAGTGTTAGAAGATGAATGTTGATGATTTGGTAACTCTGGAATCTAGTTTCTGTCGTGGTTTGGTTCGAAATTTATGAATATGGGTCATGTTTTTCTAATCTATCTGGTGATATTTCAAAGGCATTCCTACACTTTAAGGTAAGACCAGAGGATCCCCATGCATGCTGGTTTGTATGGGTTTTAATGATTAGATGCAGGTCATATATTCTCCAGGGTACCATGTGTAAAAACTGTCACCTTTTTAATTCAACCATCGTGCTTCATCTAGCCTCCTATCCACAATCTAGATAAGTGAAAACTGTCTGACAATTGGTATACCACGGCAGAAGCATGTGCAATGTTAGTGGGAGCTTAACAGATAACGTCCAAAGCTAGCAGGTCACTGACCCAGTGACTTGCTAACATTGCCACAGTAACCGACTTGTTTAACTGTAATTTATGCAATAAATCTGTGGACAATGACTTGGGTCTGTGGTGGTAAAAGGGTCACATGATTGCTTCTCATTTGATGACATGCAAGTTCCAAACTGCCTATGTGTAACCAAACATGTTTTATCAAGTTTTTTCAGCATGTTTGTTTGACCCTCTTGGATGTTTGTTTCCATTTATCATAATAGATAAACTTGCCTCTCAATGATGATGGTGATTGGGCGGTATATTGGAATGTTTCTTTTCCTGATGTGTTCATAAAAGTTCACCTTATGGTGGACTGTTGTACAAAGGTGGCTCTTTCCGGAGATTCCCCGATATATCACTGTTCATCCCTGGTCTGACAACCCAAAGAATGATTTACATACAATTGCTGATGCATCAGATGCTCATTATGGATCTTGTGTGTACTTTCAGAAGTTGATGAGGGATGGTATATGGAAGCCATCTCTTGTAGTAAAGGCACCTGTTTCCCCAGTAGGGCTGGACCTTCAGGTGCAGATCTCCTTGGTGGTCCATTTTTTTTTTCATAGTGTGATCCTGTTTTTAGACAGGTAATCCAGTTATCTCTTAAAGTTCTGTAGCAGGGTTGCACTGAGTCTTTGGTCGTCTTACCATTAATTCAGGTAAATACTTTGCGTTGGAAGCCATATGGCACTAACAAGTTCACTGAACTTCAGCGCTGACTAGTCCAGCTCAATGGAAGCATTTTTTCCGGGTTTTAAAACCCAGCAGATGATTACTACACTTGGACTGTTGGCCGAGGAGTTACCTAAGTCAGATATTTGGTTAAATGATCCCTCATTTCTCTGGAGTAATGTGCCTAAATATGACAAAGTTTGGATGCTCTTGAAGTCTAGCTCTGATTTAGAGAAGGTACAATCTTAGGGCATTGATAGTGGAAACTAGATATCTGGCTAAATTATGGTACAGGATATGGTTTTAGTGTCAAATGAAGGGGATATAGCCATCCTTGAATCCTGGCATTACTTGAAGGCTCAGCAGAGCCTCAATGTCAATATAAGGACTTAATGTGAGTTTGATGTCTGCCGGTGGAGTAATCTTTCAAAGCAATTTGAATTTTGAACTGGGTTTCGAGACTTTTGTGGTGTGTGCGATTGGGGCTTTTGAGGATAAAAAAAAATCGATAAACTTTCCTTCCAAGAGTTTTGTGAAGCTAAACTAACTCTCATGCATGAGAAATTTTATATGCTTGGCAAATTGACATCTCAGCCTGGGATTTGAGGGAAAACCCAGGATTGGGTATAATCTAAGATGTATTCCTAGTGTTGGTTTATGCTAATTAATCTGATAAGGCTGGTAATTAGCCCCGGGTGTGCCCGCCGGTACTTTGTGTTCATGTTGAAGAGAAAAGTGTTTTCTTTGTTGTCATTATGGGCGGGACTTTGTTTAATCAATCAGTGTGTACTATCATTATTCATATGAAATAACAGGTTCCCCAAAGGTTCACTTGCTGGACAGTGCTTCAAGATAGCTGTTTTCAGCATGTGAAAAGCGCTAAACGAAAACAATACAAGGCCCAATTTGAAGCTCTGGGAAAGGTCAATTTGTCTTTAAATTCTCCCCAATTATTAAACTGAGTCCCTATGTTGATATTGAGGCTCTGCTTGATGTTTTGGGGATGCTAAATTTGGCTGATTTTACCTTTGAGGAGACACATCTGATCATTTGTTCCCAAATTTTGCTTCGCATTGCTGTTGGTATGTTGTGAACATAGTTTGCTTAAGCATGTTTTAGTATGTCCCATGTTGACTTTCCTATGAAATTAACATTGGATTGTGGATGCATTATCCGGTCAAAGACAGAAAAGGGAGTATATGTCATTTCAGAGTTTAGAGTTTGTCGCAGAAATACAAAGAATTACTTCTTTGCCTGAACTTTATGTGAAATAGGATCCCCCTTTTTCTTAGTCACAGCTCTTGACAATGGAGACCCCTGTACTGGTGTGAATTCCCAGGACCACAGAAGTTGTAGACCTTTCTTACTATAAGTGTAGTTACCAGAGCTGCTCATTTGGATTTGATCGAGTCCATGTCAGCAGATGTAGCTGTACTGGCCTGGTTTTTTTTTTTTTTTTTTTTTTTTTTTGCTAGATGGGCCATCCCAATAGTGCTAAAGATTGAAAGTTTACATGAGTTTTTTGAGGGCAGAGAGAAATCAAATCCTTTAGACTTTTGGTGCTGACGGTCCACACGTGCAGTTTCTTATACCCCATGCCCTTAAGTGAAAGGTTGATAGAAGGCAGGCATTGGTTCTGTAAAGGCTGCTTAAAGAAGATTATTGGGTCATAGATCCCTCGGCGTAATTGAATAGGAAACAACATTGCATGAGGTTGAAGTATGCATATGTTTAAGTCCACTCACATTAGATTCTCCTGGCAGAGTGGATTCTGAGTCTGCATTGCCCCCTGTCACTTTTGGGGCTACTCTTGCAATCTGGTCTAGTCCTTGAGATTCAACCACAGGCATAATATCCCAACATCGTACTGAATGTCAATGGTTGAGAGGTCAACTGATGTATCGATTCATATTCATAGACTTCTGACTTGTAAAGGTTCCTCTGCAAGTGAGGGTTGTGTTCATCGAGTATCCCTCGTTTTTGTCAGGGATGAGTTAACAAATATATTGCAGTGGTCCATGGGAGTTGCACAAAGTTTTCTTGGTTATGATGATTTGACAAGAATAGTAAGGGTTTGCTTACCAGACCAATACAGAAAATTCATGACCTGCAATTGATAGTTCGTTTGAGTTACTCCTCGCAAAACCACAGCACAGTAAAAATCAACAAAACATTTTGATATGGCTGGTGGTGGATACATTGATTCAGATTGAGGTTCCCAGGTAAATACTGCCGTTGATAACATGGTCACTAAGAATGGGGAGCTAGGTATACCCACCAGATCTGGTCAGCAAATTAAGTCTTTTTGTCTTCTGATCTTCTGTAAAACTGCTTTATAAATGTCTTTCAACTTGTAGATAAACACTTCTGGGTACCTGTACACCTAGAGATGATCTATGTGGGGTTAAGACATTGCACACAGCCTTCTTGCCGAAATAACTGAATTCTTCTCTGTCTCATCTACAAAACTACACATATTTGTTTGTATATTTCATGAGAGTTTTTATAACAGGCAAATTAAGTAACTAATTAAATAACTCACATGCAATAAACTTTATTTTGTAAAAACAGTGCTGGCTTTGTTCAGGATCTTCTACCTGTATGAACATGGTCATGAATTATAAGATAATATTGTTTGCATTATATTTTTATAAGTTTTACTTGGCAAACATAAGTGATGAATTCCTTTCTGGCATATCGCGTCTGCACACAGGGACGAAACGTTAAAGTGTGTAGAATATAATCAAATGGCGATTGTCAAAGTCAAATAATGTATAAGGACTGATATTTGATCCTCTTCTTTCAGTGGTACAAAATAGAAACTCCCACTAGTTATATTTCCGCAAGCATTAATTACAATTTCGATAACATTTTTGGAGAATAAGTTGAAAACAGTGAAAGTACACAAAAATTAATAAAAAGGAAGAAAAATCACAATGCCTGTGGACAAATAAAGGTTTGGAAATCTCCAGGAGTGCCCTTTGCAATTTAAAAGCTCATGGGCCCATAATGCTTGGGGAAAAAAAGAAGTTTTTTAAAGATTTTGTCAAAAAACTAGCAAAAAATAATATCTTCTAAAACTGTTTAAAATTATTGCAGTATGTCTATTTTCACAAAGGTGGAAGAGACCTACCATAGGTAGATTCCCACCAAGTTAAACGTGGATCTTACCAAGCGGCTTTGGAAAAGGTCTCAAAAATGTGAATTGTTGACAAGGGGATGATAGACGATGATGGCCAGACCAGCTGAGCTAAAAATCACTGTACCTATTTTTGGAATGATACCGGTGCTAAGTTTGAAATTAATATAACCGACAGTTTTTGGAGAGAAGTCCAGATATGAGTTGTGGATGAGAGATGAACGACAGACAACGTACTCTCACAAAAGCTCCCCTGCCTGAAAAGTCATACAGATTTGGCTATGGTTGTTTTTTAAGTTAAGGCCTATGCGATCCTTTGTGGACAAGGACAAATCTATTTGGATGCCCCTTTAGTGCTTAATAGTCCATGGAACTATCTCATTTGGGCAATAATCATCAAAATATTTCTGCTTGAAAGTCAAGGTACAATATAATGAAAATCAGGAGAATTTTATTTACTTCAGAATGGTTGATAGAGTGATGTAGAAATCAGCGCGTTTCCAACATCATCAAATCCGTCCCATATAACGTCTATGTTGGTCCACATGGTTAGCCGGTATATTTTAAAAAATGTCTAACACATGGAATTGCCAAATAATGTATTAATTATGAATGTCATGCAATATGATATAATTACTTCTTGTTGTAAATTATAATTTCAAATTTCGTCAGTCTGCGATATCCAACTCCAAAAATATCACACGAGAGTGGATCAGAAAGTCACAGCACCAAAAGCTGTTCAGTGCCCTAGGTGAAAAGGGCTTGTGTCGACATATGACATGTTTTATACTACCATGTCAGATGCCTCTCACTAACATTTTGAGGTGATATAAAGTCTACAATTTGCCGGAACTTTTTCGGGAGTTACCTTTCTGGCCGTGACATGGGGTACACCAAAAAAAAAAAAAAAAAAAAAATGAGACACGTTCCCACAAATTCAACCAGTATAGATTAGATATCCCAGAAAGGCCTGTCTATCAAAAGCTTCTTTCTCCTTGTTGCCAGATGGGTTCATTACTCTGCTATCAAACCACAAGTTTGGACGAGCAAACCCTAGCAGTCAGTTTGGACGAGCAAACCCTAGCAGTCCGATAGTTGTCGTCATCCTTTGCTTGCGATATGATATGGATACGCCAATGCAATCATACATATGAACTTGATTGGTCCAAGAGGGATGCAAGATGAGTCACTCATACATTGACACCGGAACGTAGGGTAGTGGTCTCTGGCACATGGTACAATATTTTGCAGCAAACTGGCCTCAGAGGTCTTTTGTCAGCACAGGGCTGGGTGTTGGATTTCTGTCCTCAGCATAAAATATAAGCATTTGAACATGGTATGTCTGACAAAAGACAAACTACGCCCACAGGTACTGACGACAGGTTTCCGTTCAAAAAAGGGAATGTCCACAGTTATATTCAATAGTAAGGGCCTGTTCCTGGCGATATTATGACACACAAAGCTGTAGTCGCTGTTACATAATATATTACCTACGTTTTGCCAAACACCCCCCTGTACGTCGAGCCCCACTGGAATGCCATCTCGAATCCTGCCGCATAGCCTTCACCAGGCACCAATCACCTAGAAGGGCCTGGCTGGAAAAAAAATATCACTTTAATGAAGCCACCACCCTTCGAACTCCACTTGATGTACCTGACCTCTGGCCTTTTTTTGTAAAACAAAATCAAAACTTGCTGGACGCTTTTTACAGGATCCAGGCCTGGCCAAATTCTTTAATTTGCAAATGGCATCATGCCTACTTGTGAGCACGGTAAGTGTTTCAAGAAGGAAATGGTGAGGGTGCAATGGTGTATGGTCGTATAGGGAAGCTACTTCGTAGGAGTGTGATTATAAACTATGAACTTGCGTCTATGTCGTGCCTAAAAGGAAGCAAATGACGGGACATTTTGTGCCATACTCGTATGCATCAGATGTGCAGTAAAATCACAAGGCTTATGTTCGCTTGAATAAGGTATGGGGTATTTATGTTAAATCGAGTGCCATGAATAGGGCATGTAAAAGGGCCTTATCACATCCCAATCGCATGAAAAGCAGAATGTAAAATGAATATAAAACCAATGTTGTACAAAAGGGTACAAAATTACAGGACACGTTGCAGTCACAATGTATGCCATGATCATATTCATAACTTGTAGACCAGTAAAATGATCTTTTCCATTTTTATTCCAAGGCAACAGTGAACATTCAGATGCCATTTCAAGTCGGCAGAGTCATATTATTAAGACCATCAAAGACAGAGATATTATTGGCAATAAAAATTAAACCAATGACTGCAAAAAAAATTATTGAATGGAGTAGGAAAGCTGCGTGCAGGGATGTGAAATAATCTCATATCTTTACATCTTCAATGTCAACTTTTACTTTTTTGCTGTAAACTTAGGTGACTGAAAAGTCGGGAGAACTAAAAGGTGATAGGCCTAGCAGGTCTCTTTTTTATTTTTGGCAGAAGTAATGAAATTTGTGTTTTTGGTGGTTAGGCCTATACATTTTGGAAATGAACTAGTGTCAGCAGTTACGGTGGCACAAACAAAGCTAGGCACTTAGAGGAGTGCTGTCTTCAACCCGCTTTCCTGTTTTGGTTTTTATTTTTAGACCCATAAAACTATGCAAATTCTTGTTGCTTGGGATCTTTACATTATATATCTGCCAAGAAAAAATTATAAAATCACTTTTTTGGGCGAAAGATGGACATTTTACAAAAGGGTTCGTTCTGGAGATTTTTCTCGGGATTCTCGAAAAATATAGTACTTAAAAACTCGAAAATTTGCAAAATGAAACTTTGTAGTCATGTCCAGGTTCGCTTCCTTCACTTTTTCCATAAACGCAATCGATAAATTATAATCGATTATTAGTTATGATGCTGGTGAAAATGAACACTTCTTCATGTTAAGGGGGCATGAAACTTCCTAAAAAAAAAAACAGATTCCAAAACGCTAAAATTCAGTCCTTGGTATGTCTACGAAGTTTCATTTTGCAAATTTTTGAGGTTTTAAGTACTATATTTTTCGAGAATCCCGAGAAAAATCTCCAAATCGGACCATTTCGTAAAATGTCCATTTTTTGCCAAAAAAAAAAAAATGATTTTAAAATTTTTTCTTGGTGTATATAGAATCTAGAGATCCTAAGCAACAAGAACATATATAGTCTTACGGGTCTAAAAATAAAAACCAAAATAGGAGAGCCGGTTGAAGACAGCACTCGTCTAAGTGCCTAGCTTTGTTTGTGTCACCTTAATGATGAATATTTCTAAGGTTGAGAGGACCGGTTTAAAACCACCAGTTGCCTTTTGTGGGTGACTGTCTGTCTCAAGTCAGGAGTGAAATTTGATTCTTCACATTGGTATTAGAAAAGAAACGTTGATGCTTTGGCAAGTCTGGAATGTCTTTGCTGTCATTGTTGGGTTTGGAATTAATGAATATGGATCATGTTTTTCTGTACTATTTGAAAATTACTTCATTGGCTATACTGTGCTGTGGGCTTTGTTGTCCGACTCATAGTTATAGTGATGGTAGAGTGTGTTTGTTATGTTCCAGATTCATAAATATCACAATAACGATGTAGGCCTACTTTACTTTTTTGCTGTAAACTTAGGTGACTGACAAGTCGGGAGAACTAAAAGGTGATAGGCCTAGCAGGTCTCTTTTTATTTTTGGCAGAAGTAATGAAATTTGTGTTTTTGGTGGTTAGACCTATACATTTTGGAAATGAACTAGTGTCAGCAGTTAATGATGAATATTTCTAAGGTTGATAGAACCGGTTTAAAACCACCAGTTGCCTTTTATGGGTGACTGTCTGTCTCAAGTCAGGAGTGAAATTTGATTCTTCACATTAGTATTAGAAATGAAACGTTGATGCTTTGGCAAGTCTTGAATCTCTTTGCTGTCATTGTTGGGTTTGGAATTAATGAATATGGATCATGTTTTTCTGCATTATTAATGTGGTTTATACTGCATGCGAATGTAGCAAGGAGCGGGCGATCATAATACCAAGCTGTATAAAATATGACTCTTTACGTATGGCATGGTTCATGTAGGTTTATAGACAAACGTAACACAAACTTACAACCTAAATTAAGCAATAATTTTCTAGTGTTGATAATGAATTTAACTTAAATTAATATCTGTTTAAATTAGCAAATACAAAAATCCCAAATCCGTTAATTGGAGAAAAATAAAATAAAATACAAGATTATAATTTTTAATCCCAGCTTTAAGGGAATGAAAAACTTCTTTCTCACACAATTTCATTCTGTCAAAATCAACCAGCTTACCTGTGTGATACTGTATTGGAAGAATGCCGGCATCATCATTGGCATATAATTGACAGAAAAAAGGAAATATCGAAACTACCTAAAACATCAATATAAAAAGCGTCATGTATTATATCAAATATATATATATATATATATTATATATATATATATATATATATATATATATATATATATATATATATATATATATATATATATATATATATATATATATATATATATATATATATATATACATAAGCTATTGTGTACTGTTGGACAATATATTTCAAATTTAAATTAATATGAAGACATTCCAACCAGGATGCAACCAGACATGCGTTTATAAGAGACAAACTGCCTGTCATGAATGAAAACGCAGCAATTTTTTCGCCTCGCAATTGCTCCAAATGAGAACGCACCCACAAAACGATAAAATGTGGCTCAAATTCCTCCACCAAATAAAAAACGTAATGTTTTCGAACGAAAGAAAAAAAAAACTATTGTCATAATCTGACAACTCGTCCGTGCAGCCTGCAGAAAGCATTGTGGTAATATGTTGTTACTAAGTGAAAATTAGTGACGCAGTTGAAATAGGAAGTCACTGAAAGCAGGGGATGTATACTTCTTGTCATTTTGAAACGGAAAAATGGGCTCATGGTTAGCGAAGCAAATAACGTCAACGGGTGAACAGCATACAGTAGTCCATATGCTAATTCGCGGCCACCATAATATGATACTGCAAGATAAAAAATGAACAAATTGCTCAGGCTTTTTCACGAAGTAGAGGGAAAATTAAACCTATATATCAGTCCTACCAACAGAAGCCGATGGCGGGGGGGGGGGGAGGGTTCTCCAGACCCAGAGTAAGTCACAACAAACTAACTAAGTACCAGCATCTGCCAGACTAGGTTCATAAATATGAAGGCCGTGGGAAACCTAACAAACAAAAATTTTTCGTCGTGCTTATTACTGGCATATTGCTTTTGTTTGCCAGTAGTCATTGTACGATCGTGAAGTACCATATCATGCTAATCGAGGCATCTACCTGTGCACACTGCGATGATACTCTCTTATTATAACGGGCCCACTGCCAGGCAAATTAGAGAATAAGTTAACACGCAAATGCTGATTGTGCTCTAGCAGGTTTGTACCTGAAATCAGCGTTTCCCGCGTGACTAGAAAGTTGTGGTAAACACAAACAGAATGCTCTTAAAGTATTTTTGTTGGGAGTCCGATTTGTGATATATTACTGAAATATATTCCATTTTCTTGGGGAAAAGGTGAACAATTGTGAAGAAGGTGAAAGGTGGAGTGGAAAAGGTGGGCCAAGATTCTGCTTATAACATGAAGAAAACACTGGTTATGTCCATGACCAGTTTATGTTTATGGTATCAAAAAACTACTGTTTACATATGGAAGATGCATCCTGCCACTCAACCAAAGACAAAATATGCAGATAAGTTGGAATCACCCCTGCTCCTGGATAAGGTATTGCGAATAAAATATCAAAAAAAAATCTGAGGTTGGGAAGCTATAACTGTCCATGTGTAGCCAGGCATGGGTGGCAAGAATATGGTGTCAGGCAACTAGCGTACATGTTGAGCTCCATATATAACTCAGTGGGTTATTATATTTTAATGTTCCGGAACGCAACAAAGCTCTAGACAAATTTGTATATTAAAGTAAACCTGTTGCTATTGCCATTGTACTATTTCTGATGAAGGTAGTCCGTCTCCATGACCAAAAAAAAAGTGCAATGTTGTCACCCTCTAAAGCACGCCATGTTTACTTGCATAAATCTGATACTGCTATTCCTAAACCTTTATGAGATTGACATCACTGATGGTAACAATATACATTCATCCATACACCCATATATATATATATATATAAACATGCACAGACGGACACACACATACATAAATATATATATATATATATATATATATATATATATATATATATATATATATATATATATATATATATATATATATATATATATATATATATATATATTTGTATGTGTGTGTGTTTATTAGAAATCCATGTGGAAGGATGATTTTCAAAGCATATAATAAGGCCTTGGCCTACGATATCATGGAAATAAACCAAGACATGTCAATATGCATCACAGCATCGCATCTGCTGATGTAAGCATATTTGGACACGCTCACACCAAGTGCAAGGCAGACTAAATGTTCTGTTTAAAACGGTGGGCTTTTTGTCTTAGAGAGTTTTAACATATATGTGGTACATACATGCAAAAGGCTGTTTCACTGTCCTGAAAACATGTGTGCTTCATTTACTCGTGCATCAAAAAGAAAAAAGGTGTTCACATCCAGTACGGTTTCATGTTCCCTAGTTGAAAAAAATATTACATGCAGCAGTGCTGTTTTGATTATTCATCTAGTTAAGCCCAAACAACATGTCGAATTGAGACCTACCCAGTCACTTCAGTTTTACACACTGTACCTGTTCTGTTAAGGTAGGTTCCGGCGATCTGATTATGCTTCATATGATATGCTGTACAATATGGACAAGCACATCGTCATTCTACGGTGTATGCTAGAGGCTTGCAGCAACTCTGTGCTAGTCCTGTGCTCATCCGATGTTGGATAAAGAGACTGAGGTGAGTCTGTTACTTTCTAAATTATAGCAAGGTCACCTTTGTTTGCAGTATAGACGTTTTAACTGGCTGTCGGTGTAGCAGTCTTCAATTTTGACATGAAAAGTGACAGGATACTGCATTACCAATATATAATCCAATTCGATTGTTTGACATTTCAAGGTCACTCATGGAAAAGAAAACAACACCACAGAATCTCAAAATCCCTGAAGATAATTTCATATTGGTTTTTAAAGTTACCCATTGACCAATTATTCAGCTTTACTGAAATACAATCCCAAACGTAGGTTTGAGCTTTCCAGGTAACTAGAGGTCAACATCAACAACCAAAAAGAAAACCTATACATACTTTATTATTTGTAATTATCATCTGGGAACTAGAATCCACAATGTGTTGAGTTTGTTAATACCAAGTTTGAAAGGAAGTTAATGTTTTGCTTGGGTGATGTCGAAACAAAGTCCATAAAAACTCTGAACTTACGATGATGATGATGATGATGATGATGATGATGATGATGATGATGATGATGATGATGATGATGATGATGATGATGATGATGGTGATGGTGGTGGTGGTGGTGGTGGTGGTGGTGGTGGTGATGATAATGATTATGGTCTCCACTTTTCTACCGTGGTCCTGTGTGACACAGGTGGCACATACTTTCCCTCACACACCCTGTTCCCTCTTCAAAGCCTAAAACATTTCCTGTAATAGACCCTGCGGGAGCCCCTATAAGGTCTACCTCAATTCCCATTCCTCCCTGCACTCTGGAATTCTAATTTACTCTCTTGTCATCTAACTCTATCACTTCATTTTTTTCTCCCAGGATCCCACCAGGTAGTCCTATACATTTTTAGCACCTTGCCTGCCCCCAGAAAGCCACTCTTTCGACCTAAGTCCCATGATACATGTTCTTCTTTCTCTAAACACCGAACCTTTTGTAAACCCTGGTCATTATAATCTTCCCATATCTCGTTATGTATCGCAACACAGCAGCAAATGATCCACTGTGTTATCTTCCTCTTCACTACACACTTCGTATTTTCCATTACTACATATTTTCAACTTCTGTTTTCTCTGTTCTAGATTCATTACTCCTGCACTACTTCGAAAAAGAAGCTTGGATCCCTGCTCTCCATCCTAGCAGATACCATTCTTTGGCTTTTCTAGTACCCTATACAATTTTAATGTGCTCTTTTCCCTGATTCCTCTTCAACATTACTCTTGTCAGCCCTCTGTGACAGTCTTACCTATATAAACCTTCCATTCATGCACTTTATCACATCCTTTCATATCATATCTGTCTGCCAACTTATCTGTGTCATTGACTCATCTTGTTTGTCATCCATCAAACACTTAAATGGGTAAATGACTTCAGATATGCGCCTGTCCAATTTCAAAGCACTTTGCAAAACGCATTGGGAAAAAGACATTTTATTTTCAGATTTCACGAAATATTGATTCACAAAATCATTAAAAATCGAAATTTCACTTGAGCATAACCATTTGAATGAATTCAAAAGATGCGGACCTAAAGTGTATCACCACTAAGTTTCAAGTGAATCTCATTGTGTCTTGATCAGAAGTAAGCGACGAGAATCACCACTGCTATCCATATTGGCTTGCTCTGTAATCCACAAGGATGCAAATATTAAGTACCATATGCGAGAGTTTTCTTTAAAAAATTTGAAAATTAGAGTTCTGCATTATTATCATCTAGTCGACAAATGTATTTGCCATCTCAACATAGTACAGTTCCGAGACGTTTCAGTATAATCTGAGTGGTGGATCGGAGAAGAAAAATTGCAAACAAGAGAGAAAAAAAAAACAATATGCAATTTCGAAATGATTGGTCATGCGGTTTTGGGAAAAAGGGAAATTTTTATAATCGCCCCCCCCCCCCCCAGTGCCACCCGCAACCCCCCCCCCAAAAAAAAAAAAAACAAAAACAAAAACAAACAAACAAACAAAAAAGGAATGCAAACATAACAATTTTGTCAAGATACAAAAATTATTGAAGCATGACCATTCAAACATGTTTTGTGGGGATTCCCTTAAAGTACACCGCACCAAGTTAGCAGTGGATATAGCAAGCCATTTTGGAGAAATAAAAAAATGTGAATTAGTGTTACAATCCAAATTTGACTTCTAGAGTAATCAATACAAATATGTGCAATAATTGACAAGTACTGTAAGTCAAAAACTTGTTAAAAATCAACGACCCGCAGCAACCACACCTGGTGAACATTCTTTTTTTTACCCTTCCACAATGTACATTTCCGCTAAATTTCAATACAATCTGAGTGACAATTTCAGAGAAGACGTAGAAACAAAATCACAAAAAAATGACAGCATCACCAGTTGACCAGCTTAGGCATACGCATCAGTGTCCCCCATGTGATTTTGAAACAATACCTGGGCTTTGGGGAGATTTTCCTAATATTTAACCAATAGAATGAAGAAAACATTATGGCAGCATAGACACCGTAACAAACATGATAAAGATATACCCAAAGTTTGCATCCATCAAGTTTGAAACCAAAATGCTAACGCTTTTGAAGATGCAAGGAAATGCAATGAACAACAACACCTAAAGACGCACCACCACTGACCATCTCGTGAGTTCACTTGATACAAAACCTACGTACTGCCCATTTTTCGCAGTCTATAAGTAGATTCTTTTTTTCTTTCTGTTTTGACCGTATGTGACAGTATTCAGAGCTGTCAATTGTAAGCGGAATAAATTTAGTCCGTGGTTCTAGCAGCTACAGCTCTTTGTGTTGTGTTGTTGTGTAAAAAACCCACTGCATCCGACTGTGACTATACATGTGGAATTACTATTATTCACCCGCATTATCTAAACGAATTTTCAGTTTGTTTTTTTACTTGTTGTTGTTGTTTTTTTTAATCGGGGCGTGGCCAAGTAAATATGTGTGGTTCAAATTTCTGGACAAGCAACAAATGTGGAGAGTTTTGGTTCAACACCCGACTGTTCTACTGTGAAACCTAAAAAAAGATAAATAGAGTCACTGGCAAATGCTATAATGTAAAGGTTGCTCGTTTCCAACTTGAGTTAATAAGAGTAACAAAGGACCTGGGGAGGAGTGTTATTTTCACTTAAGCGCCACTTTGACAAAAACGGACCAATAACGGTAAAGACATGATATAAAATACACATTAATGCCTTCCATGCTTGTATTCAACATTACACATGCAAAAAGCTGCGCTGAATACCTATTTTGTGCAAAAGCTATTAACATAAAAATCCTTTGTATTTTCCTTTATGACATTGACAGTAAAGACACACTATTATGTCTGGACTTTCATGAACAATTGTAAAACAAATCAAGCGTCAGTTTTCACAGCTAATCTAATAATAAATGAGCAAGATAACAGCGCTTAGCGGGAAATTTTAAATGCTTGGTGTGAAAATATCTTCACATTGAACATTTGCTCTGCGGTTACTTGAAAGGCAGTCTTATATATATATATATATATATATATATATATATATATATATATATATATATATATATATATATATATATATATATATATATATATATATATATATAGGGAGAAAACGTTCTCTATTTATCACTATTGGCATACTGGCAAAGACTAAAGCTTGTTCACCAAAGTACAGGTTTTCATACCTAATCATCATCATATAGGTGCATAGACAGAAATTTAATCTTTTTGCGTAAGGTCAACTAAGCTTTGGGTATTCACCCAAGAGTGGCATGGAAGTTTCAATACACAATGGTACATACATTTCGGTATTTACCATTGTTTGATGTTTTTCGCATGGATAATGCATACAATTTGGTTGGTCCAGACAAAAAGTATATATACTCCACATTTTGTCTTTATACATATGCTGTGTATGGTCACTACAGATGACTATACAGAGTATATGTGCTGTCAATATCAATTAAGCTAAAGATAAGCAAGCTAATACATCAGCTTGACTCACACTCAACATGGTCAAAGAATCCCCTTTCTTGTGTCATTATAAAACACGTAAATGGTAATATTTTTATATATGGAACAGTTACTACAACTAAAACAGTTTGCCTTTAAAAACACTGTACATAAACTCAACAGGAAGTTGCACAGAGTGCTGGCCCAAATACATTCTAGTATTGGCAAACAAGCTGATTTTTAAATCGTTTTGGCAAATGAACTTTTTGTCGGCTGTGTAAAGTTGCCTACAAATATAATTCACCTACAACAGTAAAAGGTCCATTTATATGAATTTCTTGGAGAGGAATTTTTTTGTAAGGGCAGCCATACAAATGTATCTATCCGAGAGTGGTACAAGACTCAGGAGCACTTGCATCCTTGTGACCATAACACGGTAAAATGTATTTATGGTTTAATTAGGGACTTGCATACTTTGGTTAATTTGCGAGGTTGAAATGAAGAATAAATAAACCCAAAAGACACTGCAGTCATGTGCTACAAAAAACAGACGCAATTCATAGTCGTATCTGCTCAGATTTGGCCAAAAATTACA